>CM052268.1:9978356-9998524 GCA_028455795.1 Lasioglossum marginatum
TGTTCAAAGATGTGAACACTTGCTCGCATGTGTTTTTACGTGCGCCGTCGCATAAGAAAGCACTTGAACGAAGCCCACATAAAGTTTAGTCGTCGTTAAGTCGTCCGAGCGATCGCGTGTTAGTGATAGATGTAAACGGCGAAACGCGTTCTGTCGAGAATATTAAACCAGCATATTCCGTCCGAGAGGATATTGAGACTGCGCTCAATGAACCTCCATGCGCATCTAGGCCTAACGCGCCAAGAACATATGCGCAAACAAAAACTGTGAGGATAGTTCCGCCGAGCTAGCATTACATATGCGAGCACCGCCACTCTGGCACCCGTATATAACAACCGCATAATTTTAAGAACTTTGTATAGTAGATTAGTTGCGGACACATTGTATATATAGTTTATAAGTACCTTAGTTGTAAGATTTTTTTCTGTGCATACTGTTGCCCGTACACACTCGGGGGGAGTATGTAGGGAGTTTAGCGCTAGCGCGCCGTTCCCCTAGGTCGCGCCTAGAGAAAGTCATACCATGAGGTTGGCAGCCCTGCTTCCAGGCGAGAAGAAGCGCGAAGCGTCACTTCGCTATTAGACTTCCATTTGTACAGTCGCACGAGGTTGACCTCGTGTTCCTTCCTTTGAATAATAAAGTGTAAACGTTCTTGTGAACAGTAAATATTCTATCATGTTATTCCCTACCACGCGGTTCTACATTTTATATAGAGTAGGCTATATTTCCGAGCAGTTCTCGTGTATCTCGTGAGAGCTAATCCTACAATAACACGCCAGCTTATGTCCCCTGGTGCACACATACGGAAGATTCAATCTAGTAGTAGCAACAGTTTTTTGTGAATATTTCAAAAACCAAAAAGAGCCCCTATTATATGAAAAGGAAAGAGTTGTTCAAAATGTCGGAATCTCTAACATATTTAAATTTCATTAAAATCGAAGAGCAGTGCTTCTTTGTAAATAATTACCAATAACGGAAATATTTTCTTAGGTGCATTCGTTAGGTGCAGAAGTTTATTCACTGGTTGTTTCGAGAAAGTAAATATGTAGATAATTATTTCCATACCAGTTGTTTTAAGGTAATTAATAAATAAAGGCTATAACATATTACGATTTTTGTCATTCGCTGTTGCTTACAGTTTAAATATTGAATTCAAATAAAATGTTTACTCATTAATTGTAATAAAAATTTATAGACATAATAAGGTGTACAATCTACAAGAGAACAATCCGTTCGAAAATCGAAGATACATTTGTTAAAAACAAATATTATACACATGGGCTGTATAAATGTACAAAAACATAATAAACTAATAAAACCAAATTCAGAAAATTGGGCTGACAACATTACTGGAACTGAGACATAAAAAATTAATTATTTCTTTAGTGTATATTATACATTTGTAACATAAAAGTAATACAATATATATTAGTTTAATTCATATTAACATCTAATTTAGTATGTATATTGAAAACTCGAACAGTTCAAACTTTAACCCTATTTAATACCTAACTATTATCGTATTGGTCAACATATATGAACAATTTCACATGAATCTATATCTATCGCTGTCTTATATCAAACTTCTGAAATATGAATGAAAGACATTTCCTTGTAACATAATTCATATTTATCTGCAGTAATATATAGAATGATTAACAATATGTAATAGATATTTTAGTAGATCCTCTTTGCAAAATATAACGCAAACTAAGAATAATTGAAATGCACCTTTACTTGAATTTTAGTTTCTACCGATTACGTGATAATTAATGATTCATATTTAAATATATAGGTAGCTTTTATCACAACCGTCACTTTTGATTGTTTCTTTTCCTTTATACAGGATATTCCAAAAATTGTACTTGCATGAAATGGGTGATTCCTGAGGTCATTTTATGTAACTTTCTCCTTTGCGAAAATGAATGAAGGAGTTATTAACGAATAACACGGATCAATCAGGGCACGGTGACAGGTCTCGCTGAGCGTGACGTTGGCATTCGTCAAGCCTGATCCGTCCGCTGTCGCCGTGTCTTGATTGGTCCTTGGTGGTAGTGTTTTTCATTAATAACTCCTTAACAAAGCCGCGAAGAATATTTTCACGAAGGTGAAAATTACATAAAATGGCCTCAGGAATCATCCATCCATCAGGAATCACCCCGTAGAAGGACCACATAAAATATTCATTACATATAGTCATGCACCCCGTACGTCTTTTGTGTCTCAAATGCTTCCAAATGTAAAAACAGAAAGGTTTAAATGATTAATACCTACAGATCGTATACTTATAAAGTTACTGATAGCATATGATTAACTGCGTTTAAACACAATAGTATAATCAATTATCTTATAAAATATTGAAGATACGAAAGTAGTGCTTACATGTCTAGTCCACCAAAAAGGGGCACATTTGTTGGTGTCCCAACATCCGTTTTTATGTGTAATTACACAGTTTTTGATACATTTGTTAGTGCTTTTTAATAGAATCCGATAAGCTATAAAATATATAGTTCACATCGACTGGTTTTCAAGACGTTCCATTTCAGAATTGTTGACAAAGCCGGTTTTATATGTAGCCCCTTGTTTTATATGTATATACATGTAGCGCCGGCATATTTTTCGAAGGTGAAGAAAGGTGGGAATATGCCATTCAGCCTTCGAAAAGATTTATAGTCGGCATTTAGCTCACATACATCTGCTGGAGATAATATAAATTAGCACCGATTGCGGAAATCATGGTGACACATGGTACTATAAAATATTCAACATTCAACGTCCATATAAACACGTTTCTCAAGCATCTTCGATACTTACGGAGATAATTAATTACTATTATAAATACTAACGGTGTAATTTAGGCGCGAACAGACAGTATAAACGGGCACGCATTATCTAAACAAGATCATTTAAATTGCACTCAATGACATTACAATTAGCATTAAAAAAATAATTTCTATTTCGTCATTCATTCAATAAAGGTAATACCTTTTACAAAGGAGTCATTTAAAGTTCACAAAGATCGTTAGCACAAATCACATGATTAGTTATAGTTCGCGCTGCAAATAGTTTTCAATACAATTTTATCCATTCTTATGGACCTGATAGAATAATATGTATATTACGATTACGGTTAAAATGGAACGGCCTCAGGTTTCTCAACAACTTTAAAAATATTCGACAGTTCGTCGACTAAAGTTTCGTAACGATAGGCTACTCGAATGTCTGGCACATTTGTTCGGGTAATATCATTACCAGCGACTCCCTCCTTAGTATAATTTGGTCCAAGCCAGTATTGTTTGCTCTGTAAAATAATAGAAAGCAATTAGTTTAACTAGCTACAGTCAAATACTAGGAAAAATAGGAAACCAGGCGGTCTGAGCTTGAACTCTTTTGCTATAATGGACGACTACGGTTGCTAATCACGAGATGCCACTTATACATATACACTACCGGCCAAAAATATGAGACCACATTTAAAAATAGCATAATTTTCTTAAAATTGAATCACATGAGCTGAGATTTCTTGACGTGTTAGAAGACTTATTTTACAAAGTAACGGGTGAACAGAAGTTTGAAAAAATTGCTATTGTTCAGAATTGCGAAGAAAAGAGTTAAAGTCATTTTTTCTACCTTTTTATCTGAGACTGTAGTGAAACTTTAATCAATGCGTTTTGTAGTTTGACGTCGATTACATATACAGTGAAAATTTCATCGAAATCGGTTAACGTTGTTAGCAATAAAAACTTGTAAGATCAACAACTTAAAAAATTTTGAGATACACAGATTCACATGTCACTAATGTGACATGTCTTCACATGTTGACGACAATATATATATATGTAGTCGGTATAGTATGGCATAGTTGGATAAGGAAATTAAATATACCCTTAAGCCAAATTGATCTTTCTATATACCATTATTATTAGCACTGCTTTATACCATTACTTTTGTACAAACAGGCAAAAGAATATATTGACATTTTCCTAAAAGTTGAACTATTTGTCTTTATGCAATGACTTTTCTAGATTCACCTCGACGACCCTGTTTACATTTGTGGCGCGGCATCTCGGTCAGCGAGAGTGTTTCTGCGGAAAGACGGTTTCAGCGAAAGGATTAATAACCAGATTCACATTGTCCTCTATTTTTCCTAGTCTGCTAACGATTTCGAGAGGTAACCACAGAATAGAGTTGTAAATTGTATACGCACCTTGTGTGGAAAGCCACTCATAAGTACAGAATTACGTGCTAATTCACACATATCGCATGAGCTAAGTTTCCATACTTGTGCAGCAATACTGTATTCTTCCATTAACGGTTCCTGACAAACAATTTGAATAAAGTATTAAAAATGAAACAGCTTCTGCAATTATATAATTTGTAATCTATTATATTTCTAGTCTATATAAAATTGAATATCTACTATTTATTTATTATCTATCAACAATTTACTTTTATACATGTTACAACCGTTCGGTCTTGGATTTCCAGATATACAGAACAATATGTTTAAGACTGTATGCATTTAATACTATTTAAATTACCGTGCTTTTTAGAAGTTTATTGTTTGATATGTGATTACTATACTTTAATTAACTTAGACCAAACTGAGATCTACACAGTCAGCAAAATCTGCCTTGTGTCATGTCACAAATTATGACCAAATGTTTGCAATTGTACTCTGCGAGCAAAAGACGATCGTTTTGGTGCCAAATCATGATTGGAGCAGGATTTGGTTCCTTATTTGCTCTGAATCAAGGTTTGGTATTTATCTGCAAAGTTTGGAGGCAAAATTCCATGCCAAATGGAGGCCAAATCGAGACCAAACCTTGGCCTCATTATAATCTTGTTCTAAGAGTAAATATCGAGCAAAATCGGAGTAAACCTTGCTGTAGGAGAGTATTTTAGCAATTATATAAATTAAACTGTATCGCACTAACCTTGGTAAAGTGGAATTGAAGTGGATCATCCGTAGACAAGCTTACACATAAACCTCTAGCTAAGTATTCTGGAAGAGGATTGCGATGATAGTTTAAAAAGAGAGAATTATTACTGAGAGGTGACATAGCTATTCCAATTTGTGCCAAGTAGTACAAGTACTGTAGTACTGGTACTTTTCGGAGTAAAAGTCCATGGGAAATATTTTCTGCCATCATATAGCCACACACAAGATGTTGAATTGGACCAGCTTCGCCACAATGAGGTCTAAGAACGAAGGTGTTAAACCCTTGTTCGCTGTAAAATTTCAAGCTGTATGTTATGTACATGTTATTCAAATAAATAAACCAATATTGACTAGAAAACTTACGCTCTAAAATGATTTAAAACGGTCATGTTAGCATAAGTGTAGTACTGATAATATCCATAAGGAGGATTTTCAATGTCATCCCATTCTGCTGGTGGGTAAACATCTTTATCGAATAAAGGATTTTCAGGTTTACTTTCATCGTCAACAGAATCAAATCCTATTACCTATAATCAGGATTAAGATAATGTTATAACAATAATAATGTAATTGTATTCGTTACATAACTATTTATAAAGCGACAAAATTTCTAAAGTAGTATTAAATTAATGAATTTCTCTATAGCTATAATAGGTTTCTTTTTCATTTCTACTTTCATAATCAAACTTCGAATGGCATACATCTAAAATTACTTACATATTGGAGGAATTTGTGTAATTCTGGATGAGAATTGGGGTCATTTGTTACTTCAAAGAGTGGAAGAAAGATATTATTTAAAATCTCTTGGAAATTTGTCATCAATTTGTTCAATTTGAAGATGTCACTAAAAATAAATAACAATTTTCAATTAATATGTCAGCTGTATATGAAATAATATTTTTAAAATTCTCTAGGTGGCGTGCTACACAGATTTCAAAGTGACCTCTGATTTTTTTTCTATATGTGGGTGAACTCTGTATGTTTTTATTTAGGTAAATACGTAACCTAACTGTTTTATCGATATAAGTCCCCAGCACGGGTCTGCCGAGGGACATTTAGGGTGCGTTTATACTCGCGGCAAGCCACGGCAAGCCCGAGCCAAAACCCATAAATTTCGAGCTCGGATTGACGGCTCCCTGCTGTGCGAACACGGGAAAAAGGTTTCCATGGGCTCCACGGCTTCTCTAAGCGAACTACCGATAGCTCTCCTTTAAGACATCGTGGAAATAGGAAACGTTCCTGCCACTTGGTGTGAATTCTTCTTAAATAATAATTTAAAATAATTATTAGAAAATATATCAGACACACATCTCCTTGTTCTGCAAATTTTTCCACCGGTTCAAGCGTGTGAAAAAATTTTTAAAAATATAGTCGTATTCTACGTAAACTTGCTTCTTGTGTAATTGAAAATATAACTATGGAAAATAGATATCTAATTGAAATTACATTACAATTACACACACGCAGTCTACAAGGAGTGCCAGCGACAATGGCAGCGATACGTCAAGTAAACGTTCAAATACTTCATCATGTTTATTTTTATTGTGTTTTACGTATTTTTACGTTTTACATATGAGAAAATACAATATATCTTCAAACTAGTGGGTTATTAAATCATTTCAACGAAGAAATGATTTCACTAGTTTTGTTCGCAAAAAATTCGATTTTATGCAAAATTCCGAGGTCGTAGACAAATTTTGAGACCAGATTTGAAATCAGCGTGGAAAAATTTGCGGGAAATGATGTTTTTCATCAGATCAAGAAAAAAATTTTTTCCGCGGAACCACAATTTTCTTGAAATTGTGCAAGTTTACATAGAATACTATATTTTTAAAAATTTTTTCACACGCTTGAACCGGTGGAAAAATTTGCAGAACAAGGAGATGTGTGTCTGATATATTTTCTAATAATTATTTTAAATTATTATTTAAGAAGAATTCACACCAAGTGGCAGGAACGTTTTCTATTTCCACGATGTCTTAAAGGAGAGCTATCGGTAGTTCGCTTAGAGAAGCCGTGGAGCCCATGGAAACCTTTTCCCCGTGTTCGCACAGCAGGGAGCCGTCAAACCGAGCTCGAAATTTATAGGTTTTGGCTCGGGCTTGCCGTGGCTTGCCGCGAGTATAAACGCACCCTTATGCGCCAGGGATAATATTCTTTGACTTTTGCCGAACGTAGATAAGGACAGCCGAGCTCGAGAAACTCGGTCGCCGAGAAATGTAAACATAACTAATCTGAATTTCTAACTTTTTTATTTTTCATTATTTTTTTATGGGCCTTCGAAAAACGTATTCGTGGCATTTTTCTAATGCAAAATCATACCAAATATGATATAATTCCGATGATATTTACTTGTAAATGATATTTACTTTAATCGCCTATTACAAGTAAATATCATCGGAATTATATCATATTTGGTATGATTTTGCATTAGAAAAGTGCCACGAATACGTTTTTCGAAGTCCCATAAAAAAATAATGAAAAATAAAGAAGTTAGAAATTCGGATTAGTGTGATCTCACTGATATACTCGAGTCGCATGATATCATACTTCTCGGCGACCGAGGCCTCTCGAATTTCATAGCCCCTCAAGGGGATATACTCCGCAGTAGTGAGGATAGATATGGGACATTTACAGGCCAGACTTTTGGGACATTTATGGATAAAATACTGTAGTTAGCTGGATCTAAGCATGTCCACCTAGAGAAGATTTGTGACGAAATAAAGTAAGTTTCATTTGAAATATTTTTTACAACGAGATTTAGTTTGGGAAATAAATGCGTGCGAAACTTCAAGTGGGGCACCATGTATATGGATTTTACACATATTTTGACTTCTTGTAAATTTAATGAATCAAATCCACGTGCTTTAGAATAGAAAGAAAATATCTTTTTATATTGGCTAACGAAGATTTGATAACCCCCTCTATGAATAATACTTTATATATACCCAGTCAGCCAGGTCTGCCTCGAGCAGATATCGATCACTGCCTGTAATCGTACGATGCGAGAAGATGGCGGATTGGCGGGCATTATGCTGTCAGAACGATGCTCGAAGCTGAGTGTGCTCGGAATCTATTCGAATACTTATTCGGAATCAGTGTTCCGATTACAACCATCTTTTCTCGCGTATGCGCGGCCAAAACAGTAACGTATCTATTCTATAATGAGGTAGCAGAGCAGCCAGAGCCCTGAGGCAGTTATATTGGCGAGAGTGTACCGGTATTATTGGCGGGACGAGTGATAATCATAGATAGTCATAGAAGAATAAGTTTGAATTATATTAAATTTCAATATTTCATATGTATATATACTAATAAATTTTTAAAATTCTGCGGGGTGCTCAAGGTACCCCATTTTATGCGCTACTGAGGCTGAAATCGTCGCGCATGCGCGAGAAAAGTTGGTTCTAATCGGAACACTGTTCGGAATTCGGAGATAGATGTATGGAATTCTGCTTGCACGAAGTGCCGGCACAACCTGAGGTCAAATGAAAGGCAGGTACCCTGACCGTGCCCTCGTTATAGCTCGATCACATTAATGTGGCGGATGGCGATCATGTAGATTGTAGATTATTCTGTGGGTAATGTGAATTTCTATAGTATCTCAGTCTATTGTATATTAGTTTCCAAAAGAAACCCCTCTGTGATACGTTTCAAGTCGGTACCCCTACCACAAGAATTATGATCTATTTCTTCTGTTGTGCTCAACAAAAAAGTACGAGAAAATTCATGAACATTCTGTCTAATAGCACACATGACAGTGAATTATTTCAGAATTTTTGGTTGCAAAATCGAGTTTTAAAAAATCATTATTTTTTTTTTATTATATCAATTAATATGCTAGTTCGTCTCATCGTGATTATAAATCCATATTTTTTTCAGATCTTTTAAATTTACAAACGTGTTTAAAAATTGCAAACTTCCAATAATTCGAAAAAAATGCATATTTCGTATTGAGGTTTGGGAGATACCAGTTTCATAAATATTCAGTAATGAGGCATTGTTAAAACCATTGTTCTTAATTATTTTCAGAATTTTTTATATAGTGCATCATAAAATTTTTAAAACATTAAAAAAATATAAATCAATTTTTTGTATGCTTCTAAACTTTTCTATAGGTGTAATATGTATGTAAATAATAATAAATATGTAATAATAAACATTTTTATATTCAGCAATATAACACTTTTCACACTTTTCAGTTTGTACGCTATATTTCAGCAAATAAGGTGTTAAGGTCTCTGGCTGCAAATCTGTGGGTCCTGAATCGAATCCCGCACCGAGTGCTTTTTTTCATTGAATTCTTTTTTAAATTCACATTACCGACTGAGTAATCTACATGATCGACATTCGTCACAGCAGTGCGACCAATCTGCCCTCTATAATGTGGGCACGATTGAAGGGCTGCCTTCCATCTGACCTCAGGTTGGCACACTGTGCCAGCAGAAACCGATACTTATTCGGACGCAGATGTATGGTATACCGCCGGAAATTTTGCTGTCCAAAATCGAGCAGATTTCGAGCAGATTGCTTACTGGCTATATATAAAGAATACGCAAACTCCGATCCGTCTTAATTTTAAAGAATACATATTGTACAAGTGAATTCAAAAAGAAATTATTAAATGTCTTAATAATGGTTCACTCATATGATATGAATATAAGGTTCTAAGAAGTATAATAAATTTTAAAGCCGTTTATTATAAAATTTTTGTGTTTTCCCGTATTCTAATATTCAAAGTACGTACCATATGTTAATTGAGTTTTACAAATTAGTCTGTTAATACAAAATTATGAGGGATTCTTATTACTGATTACTAATACTACTAATGTTTGTAAGTAGAAACTTACTAGAGTCGAGGAATTTGAATGAGCCAACGAACATTATCTGAATATACATCACTCTGAATAGCCCATTTAGCTAATTTGTCCCACTCCTCAGGGCTTTTGCCATAAATTGAGAGACGTAGTTCTGCGTTTTGGTATTTCGATTCTTCAAGGTCACTGGCAACTTCTTTAATAATGCTTGCGAAAAATTTACCATTCAGATAATTGTCCGTTTTTAAGAAGACTTCGCGAAGTCGACTTTCTCCAATAGGATTGTACTTAGCGTTGAATTTATCAAATCTATGAAACGTATTTCTATCCTAGAAAGAGTACATATGAATTATATACTATTCCATACGATTGTAGCAAATAAAATATTGGCGAATACTCACTGCATGAACATCTAACATGTCGACGCTGAGGTCATAAGTAGTTAAATTCATGGATTGAAACACTTCTCGAAGAGTCATTGTTTCTCCGTTTTTTGAGCATGTAACGATTTCATCCGCATGATTCTTCAGGGTTTTTTTAATGAACCTGAGAAGGTGCTTCTGATTCATACACGAGGCTGCATGAATGTGTGTATCAACCTACAATAATAATGAGGTATTAATTTATTTTGTCGTAACTATATCTTTCATAATAGGTTTCAAGCAACTAAATAGAAAATCTCAGTAGCATACAGATTGTGGCGACTCGTGCAACGGGCACAGCGCCACATAACTTATATATAGACAGCAGATTTTATGCATTTATGACAAAAAGTGAGAAGGTGTAATTTAAAACAGTGAAAACATTAGAAGAATTGAAAAATACTGTTATATTATTTTCAACCTATCAAACGTATTAACGAAGAAAATAAATTTCTACCTCACTTTAGTTTGTTGCAATTCAGGTATAAAATTTTTATTTTACATGAAGATCCACTGTCTACTTATGTATGTAAGTCTTAAACGACAGCACAGGTCCTTTCGACCAGTATCATGTAGTAGATACTGATACAAAAATCGCCGCGACTCAAGACTGTTTTTGCCCACTGCGTTGCGCTCGGTATTGGAATCATAGCGCCAGATCAAGTATTTTGTTTCACTCAACCTTACCCCCCTCTACGACGCAATTCCCCCATTCCCCAGCGGCGAGCATCCTCACGGCCCTGTCACGTGGCGCGTCTCTGTCGTGCATGTTTCCCAATTTGACATGACTGACTAATGACAGAGAATCATTATTGTCTTCCCCTCAATTTCCCCAATCTGGCGACACTGGTCGCAATTTTCGAAAAATTTCTTTGAAAAGCGATGGAGAAATTTAATGATTACAGAACTTCATTTTATTTTTATAATTATTCTTTCTATTATTATATAAGTCAGGCCTAGGTTACTGTATGCGATAACCACTACCGCGCTCTATCTCGCAAGAGCGGAACACGAGCTCGCCTAATAAGTTATTATTTTTGTTAGTAAGTAAGACAGACCTGGGTAGCGTAGGGATCCTTCAAACACCAGCATTCCCCATCAACCTTCTTTTTATGCAGCGTGCACCTTTGTTTAGTGTCGCCAGATCAGGGGAAGTGACACAAATTGAGGGGAAAAAGTTACTCCCTCTTTGCCAGTTCCGGATTAGTCTGCGACAGAGTGAAACGCGTCACGTGACCGGGCCATGGCGGAAGCATGGTGGAATAGTGCCGTAAAAGGGGAAAGTAGGGTAGAGTAAGAAACAAGTCTTAATCTGGCGACTCTGCCTTCGTCGCTTTCTCAGGTGCATCGACCATACATTTCCCCACCATGGATGAGTATTGCCAGATCAAGACTTTTCTCCCATTCTACCTTATCTCTTCTACGACGCCATTCCCCCACTCTCGGCGGAGAGTATACTCACGATTCTGCCACGAACTGATCACGTGTGACGTAAGTGCGCACGCAAGTCCCGTTCCGCCTGCGTCTGCATCGTGACTAACCCGGTAATGGCAAAGAGAGGGTAGCTATATTCCTCTCCATTTCCTCTGTCTGGCGACACTACACGGAAATATTCGATAGTGGACTAGCCGGTGTGTGTTTCTCCACCGGGTGCCATGTGGAATAAAGAGTCGAATTTGTTAGTGGGCCTCATAACGTCCAAGAAATCTTTGGTTCATCTTCAGCGGCAAAGATGTATCGATGTGGGGTTAGTTTAGTGGGGGTAGTCACCGGAGTTTTTAAAAGGATGCGGATATGAAATAAAGAGACTCTAATGTACTAAACGGAATACAATATATTCTTTATAAAAGAAATGGGGTTACACCTGTTAAGATACCCTGTAATCGCGGAAACTAGTTTCCCGGCTCTCGGTTTTGACGCACTTGAAATGCAAGGATGATCGTAGGTAACTTGGATGACGGCAATGATGCATATGGATTAAGTTTTGGTTGAAGGGGACTATGTACTGTAGCATAGTCCAATCTAATCCAACGCTAGAGAGGCATCTCTAGTTGAAAATCTGAAGTCCGCGTCCTTTGACTTAGCATTTAAGAAAGTAATACCGTGAGCGCTGTCACGGGGGAGTCAGAGCAATATTAAACGATACTATCACGTATTTCGCGTGTCGCACCTGTTTGCGCGACGAAAAATTACAGGAACATAGCCAGGGCCCAGGGGACCCGGATGCCTTTCCTCTAAAAAGAAAATCTACCCGCCAACTGCCCGCCACCTAGGGATCCCCGTATCGCCTGATCATCGTAACATTCTCGAGGAGAAACTATAATGGCATTGAGCACGGACCAAGCAACTCGGAGGCGCCGACGAGGGAGCATTGGACCGAGGAAACAGCAGATTTGCCGTCCTGTCGACGCCTCGCCTAGCAACTTCGATGGTACATTGCAGGAGCCGCTCGGGTGACCTTGTATTGTCTCCGGACATTCGTGGTCGTGAATTTTGCTAAGGTCAGGGTCCGTCCCGTCGGAGTTCGTGCCTATGTAGCGATCATAGTGCACGGCGTATTACTTGGTGGGAGAGCTTCTCATTTCCGTGTTCTAGAACCCCCGAAAATTCGCGGGCACTGTTGCGTTGGCCGTATTAAAGCCGAAATCCGTATTTTAACCTCGCGCGTAGAATAAATAATTGGATCTGCCGAAGCGAATAGTAGTCAACGTGATCCAACACTATCTACGGTGCTGCTGGCGGTAAGTGTCAACCAGGTTTTCAGGCTTTCTTTCGTTCTGTTTCCGGAATACTTTTGTGGTGGCTCGAGTAGCGTTTGGAATGGGTCATGATCGGTTACGGTTCGTCATGTTGTACGACGGAATCTTTTGTGTGTCGTAAATACGGTATTTCGTGAAATCTCTAAGACGTTTCCCCTGTGAGAACAACGAACGAGCGTATCGATGTTCTGTTCGCGACTTTTTCGAGGTCGTTCAAGGAGTGTTCGTGACGGGTTCTGTTCGATTCTGGTTCACCATTTCGTACGGGTGAACAGTACGCGTGCCGTAAGAACAACATGTACGTTTCTAAAGCGTGCGCAGTGAGAGCGACAAGCGAGCGTATCGGGGAACACGCGAATGTATTCGCATCGTCCTATAACCCTGTACTGTCTATATTATTAAACTTCGTCGAGCTATCAAATACGAGTCTCAATTTCTTTACGAAGTCCCTTCCCGCCGCGGGGAATGTCCCTTCCGATCCTACGTAGAATTCTGTGCCCGTTATGGGCTAGTGTGACGGTTACATCCTTCTCGGCGCGAAACTACCCCCAGACTGCAGTAGCTACTACCGCCGAATCTCTCACACCGCCGCGTCAACGAGCACATCGCGAGGTGGCCGCTGCGACGAAACGGCTTCTCGCGGGTAAGAACAACCGCGACCGGATATGAATACCCGCAGCTGACGCCGATTAATGGTCGGACCACGACTGTCTACCGATCAAGTGATCAGTAGATGAAAAATCATGAGACACCGAGTGCACGACCAACCGTACCGTTTCTCAATAACCCTTCACTACCACCGACTGTATCACTGACCGATCCACTGTTTCGCAGTTCCTGACCCAAGTGGTGAAAGCCCCCCCCCCCCGATGAGAGTCCATCCATCCGAGTAGCAAGAGCCGAACAGGAACCGACCCGGCCCGAGTGATGAAAACCGATGGGAGTCCCCTCCACTTGGGTGGCGAAAACCGAATAGGAAACGATCCGGCCCGAGTAGCGAGAGCCGACGGGAGTCCCTCCACCCGAGCGGAATTCCCCCCTCCCAACAGGCCGCCGGGACGTCAAACGACCGCCGCGCTGTGAGCACCAGCAGTCCTACGCTCGAGCCTCCGAAAGTTATAAGCTCATCCAGCCCTCGTTACCGTGCCCTCGGAGGTTGAGCTCGTTTGTCGTAATTTGATGTTACGCGCGGCCGGACGCAGCCCTGCCTTCGAACCCGTAAAAACCCGGAGCTGCGTATTCTTCCGCCTCTCCGTAGGAGACCCGGAAAAACTGTTGTCACCGTTGTCAAAATTTCGGCTGCTGCCGACCCGAATCGTTAGATTATTCCTGAAAACCGCGTAGATCATCGCAAATTGGTAGTGAAATCCACGAAAATCGTTATAACGCCCGATCGGCCGTCGTACTGCCTATTTCGATGCGACGCGAAGAAATTGTATTCACTTGTAAGTGGATACTTCCTTTCATCGTTCATTATACAAGTAAATATCATCGGAATTATATCATATTTTTGGTATCATTTTCATTAGAAAAATGCCACAAATATATTGGTGAAAGTCCCATAAAAAATAATAAAAACAAATTAGTTTTGTTATTGAATTAGCAGTGGTCTCACATCGATATGTTTACATGGTTGTCGAGGAATGTGGGGGCTTCGTGGCCTCTCACGGGGTATATTCCGCGGTAGAGAAGATAGTTCTCGAACAATTGTAGGTCAGATCGTCTGCACATTTATCGAGAAAACACTGTATGTAGATCGGCGATTCTGGGGTAAGTGTCGTGAGGGTCATTACAGTTCTTACCCATAGTCGCCAGATTAAGACTTGTCTTCAAACTCTACCCTTTCCCTTCTATGACTCTATTCCTCCACGCTCACAATGTCACGTGACTAATCCGGCACTCACAGAGAGAGGGTAACATTTTTCCTTCAATTCAAATCAATTCTCCTGATGTGGCGCCATTGCTCTTATCAGAAGACACATCGTGATCAGATCCGTCCAGAAATCACTCTGATTGGTAGTCTGGGCACACGCAGCACCGATGACGTCAGGTCAACGGTTGCGTCGGCAATCGGCAATACAGTATCCGTCTCTTTGCTATTGATTTCAAAGCATCGGTCAATCCTCAGAAGTCACCGTGCCTAAAGCATAGGGGTAGGCGGGTACCCGAGCCTCGAGTCCGGTCGGGATCCGAAAATTAGTGATACTCGGGTACTCGGGAATTTTGGATATCCGAAGTCCAAGTCGAGTTTGGTAATGCTCGGGTCGGATTGCCAACCCGACACTACCTGACCCGATTTCGATTACGGGTATCCGAGTATCACGAATTTTCGGGTCCCGACCCGAACCCGAATTTCCGGATACGCGCCCACTAAAGTATCTACTAAAGCATCGGCCAAACCTCCGAAGTCGCCGTGTCTACAACGTGTCGGCTACCTTGAAGTTCAAGGCTTGAACTAACCGAAAGCGAAATAGCGTCGGGCGATCTGCCTACGATTTCCCTCAAAATAAGCTGTCGCTAACATGTATATGTATTTTTTTCCACTATGTACGTATCCTTGCTATACTGACCTTTCTGATGTTGTAAAAATCTCTGTGCGGAACTGCCTTTTGACTCGCAAGTTCTCTAAGCTCGTTCAGTAGTACATGCAATTGGAATTTTGATGAAAGATAACTCAGTCTTCTGTAGCAAAAAGATTTCAAAGGGCCATCGGCAATCATTGTACAAAGAAGATTCATATCTCTAACGAAAATTGCCAAATCTGGATACGAATATGGAATTGGCTTTCCGTTAAGAAAATCTTCTTCGTTAGCATATACATTGAATACACCATTAACGGGAGCGATTTTGTAATTCTTAGACGGAGGAAATTCGCATTCCCATGGATCTCCTCTAGATGCAGGCGCGTGAACAGGGTGATCTACGAATAAAATATAAAGAAAACGACATATTAGCAATGAAACATTGTTACACATTATTCACATATACTCGTAATTTTTTACGACTGTTTCTTCAGACAGGGAATATTATGCTTGTTTGACAAGGGCTATTATAATTGTATTATAATTGTATCTAATTGTATTATACTAGCTTTCAATTACTAGATTCTCACTTCATGAGAAAATTGTTTTTACAAAAATATTTGAACCGTACTCTTTAGAATTGTCTATATGAAGGGATGAAAATGCTCTTCTGAATGATTTATTTCTTATGGAGTTTCGGGTCACACGTTCTGAAACACCGAAATTGCTAAAAACCATTCGATTTCTTATACACTCTACGCTAAAGAACGATACATTTTGGAACTAGATCCACGAGAGCGATCAAATCTGATGAAATACAAACAACTGACGGTAATTATTTACAACAGGGTACCCTCAAATGACCGTGACCTTGACAAACGTTGTCCTTCATCAGAATAACTTTCAGGAGGTTGTAGCCGTTGCTTCTTTTTCGTTCAAAAGTTATTAACAAAAATATATCAATTCTACTACATTGCAATTTGTCTGTACATACATGTGGGAATGAAAGCAACGCACAGCGACCTATCGACGCAACGCGGAACATGTGTATGCGTGTATTTGTGCATGTGTGTGTGTGCGCGAAGGCGATATGAGTTTACGTAGAATAGATTGATCAGAAAAATTTCAAATAAAAATTTAAGAAGGAGAAAAGAATTTAGGAAATTTAAGAAGGAGAAGAGTGAGAAGAAAGAAAGAAGTATAGAAGAAAATGAGTGAGAGTAGGGAAGAGGGGGAAGAGTAGGGAAGATTATGAAGGACGATAGATTAGAGCGCTGGTTTAACACGGAAAGTTTGGAGAGTGCGGAAAACCAGGAGAAGAAAAGGGGAATAGAAGAGGTAGAGGGATGGCAGGGGGAGGTAAGTGGAATATTCAAAAAGAGTGACAAAACAGAAAGGACGCCGGAGGGGGGAAAAAGAAGGAGGGAGCAGATTTTAGAGGGATGGAGGAATTGATAAAAGGGTTAATAGGAGAGATGAAGAGGATGAGGGAAGAGATGAAGGGTGAGAGGGAGAAAGGGAAAAGGCTGGTGGAGGAGTGGAGAAAGGAAAGGGAGTGGTAGAGGGAGGAGAGGAGGAAGGAGGAGATAAGAAAGGAAAAGATAGAAAAGTGGCTAGAAAACGTAGAAGAAAGGGTAGTAAAGGTAGGGGAGAGAAAAAATAGAGTGAAAGAAGAAGGGAAGAAAGGTAGTGAAGGAGGGTTAGGGGGAGAAATAGTAGAGGATAATAGGAGGAGGATAAGGAGAATAGAGATATTGCAGGATAGGAGGGAAAGAGAGGAGAAGAGGAATAACATAATAATAAGGAGGATAGGATACAAATAGAGGGAAAAGATCTGAAAGAGGAAGTAAGGAGGGTGTGGGAGCTAATGGGAATGAAGGAAGAGGCAATAAAAGAGATAGGAAAGATAGGGAAAGTAGGAAAAGATGGGAGTGGGATGATACGGGTTAAAATGATGGATCTGGAGCAAAAAAGAAAAGTAATGGAAAGGAGGAAAAACTTAAGAGGAAAGAAAGAATGGTTAGATGACGATTTAACGGAGGAGGAAAGGAAGGCAAAATGGAAAATAGATAGGGAAGCGGAGAAGGAGAGAGTAAAAGGAAAGAATGTGCAGGTGGGGTATATGAAGATGTGGGTGAATGGAAAGATGAAAAGATGGAACGAAATAGAGGAAGATTGGTATGGAGTATACGTTATACGGGATAGGGGTATTCGTGGGGACTGGGGATCTGGGAATGGGGAATGGGGACCTGGAAAAGAAGTTGGAAAGGCTGGGGGAATGGACAAAGGAGAGATCGTATAGAGAAAGAGTGATCATAGGGGGGGATTTTAACGCGAGGACGGGAAGAGATGGGAGAAGTGGGAGAGGATGATGAGGGGGGAAGAGGGAAGAGGAGTAGAAGGTCGAAAGATGAGAAGGAAAATGCAGATGGAAGGAGACTGAGCAAATACCTAGGAGAGAGAGGGTGGGAGATCTTGAATGGTAATATGAAAGGAAACGAAACAGGAGAATGGACATATGTAGGGGGAGTGGGAACTCAGTGATTGACTATATATTGGGGAATGAGTATACAACAGAAGGGATGGAAAGGATGGAGATAGGGGATAGGATAGACTCGGACCACCTATCACTGATAGTATGGGTTAAGGGGGGTAGAAGAGGAGGGAGTAAAAAGAAGGGAAGAAGGATGGGGAGGAGGAAATATGGAGGAGGTTGGTCAGAGGAAGAGGTGAAGGATTTCAGAGAGAGATTTGGGGTGGAAGCAGGGAGAGGAGGGAGTGGAGGAAAAAATGGGAGGCGATGGGGAAGATGGGGAAAAAAGAAAAAAAGAAGAGTAGGGGAAGGTAAGGTATATAAAGAAAAGAAGAGGGGGTATAATGCGTTATGTGAAGAGAAGAAGAAAGAGAGGGAGAAATGGGAAAGGATGGTAGAGGATCTGAAGAATGAGAATCAGGTATGGAAGGTGGTAAACATGGAAAGAATGGGGGGATCAAGGGTGGATGAAAGAATAAGGATGAATGAATGGGATGATTATTTTAAAAAACTACTAGGAGGGGTAGAATGGTGGGTGGGAAAGGAAAGGGTAGGTAGAAGGAAGAAGGATGGGGAGAAGGAAATAGGAAAGGGAGAGATTAGCAAGGTGATTAGAGGTCTGAAAGAGGGGAAAGCTGCGGGGGGAAACGGAATACCAAATGAAGTATGGAAATATGGAGGAAGCGAGGTAGAGGAGTGGTCATGGAGAGTTTGTAACAAAGTTTGGAGGGGGGGGGGGTGGCCGGAAGATTGGGAAAAGTAGTGCCGAAACTGGTAGTGCCGATAGCTAAGAAGGGAGACAGCAGTAAGGAAGAAAATTACAGGAGAGTGACGCTAACGGAAACGGCATATAAAATTTATGCGGCCATATTGGCAGAGAGATTAAGAGAGGAGGTGGAGGGAAAAAAGTTATTACCGGCAAGCCAAACAGGATTCAGAAAGAGGGTAGGGTGCATAGACAACATCTATGTACTAAATTACCTAATAAACAGGCAAGTGAGGAGGAAAAAAAGGAGAATGGTAATAATGTTCATTGGTTTAAAAGCGGCGTTAGACTCCGTTGATAGGGAGACGGTGGTGGGGGCAATGAGGAAAAGGGGGGTAAGGGAAGAATTAGTAGAAAGGTGTGAAGAAATATTAAAGGAAACCAAAAGCAAAGTAAGAGTAGGGGAAGAAGAAGGGAAGTGTTTTTGGACGGAAAGGGAGGTGAGGCAAGGGTGCCCGCTAAGCCCGCTACTCTTTACGTTGTTGTTGGCGGACATAGATGAAGAACTGGAGAAGGGTGGATGGGGAGGAGTGAAGCTAGGGGGAAGAAAAGTCTATACGTTGGCATACGCAGACGACATGGCCATGTTAGCGGAAGATGAGGAGGGTATGAGGGGAATGATGGGGAAGCTGGAACGTTATATGGAGGAGAAAAAGTTGCAGTTGAATGCGGAGAAATAAAAAATGATGAGGTGTAGGAAGGGTGGGGGGAGATGGAAAAGGGTGAAGTGGAGATGGAAGGATAAGGGGATTGAGGAAGTGGGAGAGTATAAGTATCTGGGATACGTGATAGCGAGGAATGGTGGGCAAAAAGCGCAGGTAGAGGAAAGGGTAAGGAAAGGAGCAGTGATAATGGGGCAGGTTTGGGGGATAGGAAAAAGGAGATTTGGAAGAGACTGGGGTAGGACGATATGATTGTTTGATAAGCTGGTATGGTCTGTGATAAACTATGGAGTGGAAATTTGGGGATGGAAGGAGAGGGAAGACATGGAAAAGCTACAGGAGAGGTATCTAAAGTGGGTTTTGGGAGTGGGAAGATTCACACCGGGGTATATGGTGAGGGAGGAACTGCAAAGGGAGTTGTTGAGGGGAGAGGAGTGATGCCCACTTGGACGCCGACCGATTGGACGCGTCCCGATTGGACGGTCCCGATTGGACGCGTTTCTTTTGGACGCCGGGCCGATTGGACGCGTTCCTTTTGGACGCCGGGCCGATTGGACGCGTTCCTTTTGGACGCCGGGCTGATTGGACGCGTTCCTTTTGGACGCCGTACCATTTGGATTCGTTTCATTTGGCGGCATATGTTTTAAAATCAATGATTTTGGGCGTCTGCAGATGGTGGTATTGTTCGTCGATTCAAATTCCGGTAATTATATAGAAAAGGTCTGCGTACTCCGATTTTGATGAA
>CM052268.1:10005007-10064170 GCA_028455795.1 Lasioglossum marginatum
GTCGAATTACAATAAATGGTACAAAGAGATAAGAGTAAAAGATACACTAGAATACTTAGAAAAAGGATCGAAGGAAGAGAAATGGAGAAGAGTAGCGAGATATAGGCTAGGAAATGAAATGAGGGGAGGGAGGTACTGGAAGGAAGAAGAGAAAAGACTGTGCAGGAAGTGTGGTCACGAAGAGGAGACGTGGGAACATGTGCTGGAAAGGTGCAGAGAAGAACTAGCTGAGGATGGGGGAGGGGAAAGGAGTGAATGAGAAAATTAGATAGGGAACGAAAAGAAGTACAGGAGGGAAGGAAGGAAGGAGAGAGAGAGGGAAGTGAAGATCAGGGGACGAAAGCAAGAACGAGAGAGAAGGAGTAGGAGGAAAGAAGAAAGAAAGAGAAAAGAAAAAGAAAGTTTGAATGTAAATAGTGTAAATATAAATGTAAGCGCATAGGTTAAGTTATATGAGATTGTAAAGGGAACGGGAACACCTTTGTAACTCGTAAGGGAACAAATAAACACATATACAAGAAATATTGTTGTTAAGAAATGTCTTCAGTACATACAGATGTCGCAACGATACCAGAAAGTAAGTATGTATCATCTTTGTAAAACATTTTTACTTAATATCTCAGTTTTTTATTGTATTTAAGTATTTATCTATGTACTGAATATTACCGATCGATACAAATCATTTCATTGTTTCCATAATTAATTGATATATAATGTGAATGTTTTATATGAACAACATCAAAACAAAATTGCTAGATCAAATCTATTAGAATAATTATATATTTATTCTAATAAATATATATTAATCTTTATTAGATTATGAATAAATTTATTAGACTTGTCAGACGTTTTTCAAACTCTCGTTTGCATTTCCTATAATTGTTAAGTAATACATTGGTATTTTGTAAAACTTCATACATAGCATAATATACATACAATGGCATAAAAGAAATTATCTGCAATTTTATACTATTTAGATAAATATTACGATCTCGAAATCGAGAGGAAGAATTAATTTTCTTCTTTCGCAAATACTAAAATAAGGTACGGAAAAGAAAATTTAATATTTTTTATTTTTATCATTAAATGAAGTAAGTTTATGTTATATACAAAAAACGTAACGTAATTTTAACCCTTAACACTCGAATGCTGACTCTGAGAGAGGCGCCACTAAAAATTGCTGTACCATTATTCAAAATATTGTTTATATTATTAAATATGTTGGTATCTAATCACTTCCTAAACATTTGGGTATTGTTCTTAAAATAAATTTTTTCGTATTGAAAATTTATTTCCCTTCGTAATATAATCATATTTAAACGCATATTTGTTTATAATCGGGATCCGGTTAATTGAGGTCCTACTGTATTTAAAAAAAGAATTAATTCAATCGAGATGAAGAATTAGGATGACAGTGAGCAAATTCACTCCATATTAAAAAATCACGGTCACGGCGTGAATGAAGTTAAAATCACGACCATGATCGTGATTCTGCGATCACTGTGATAAATTACGGTTAGTGATTTTGCATGCCATCACTAGTTGTAAACACTTGTGAGTAGAAAATAAGACTGAAATACCTAACTTTCTTCTGACTTTAAGTTCGTATTGTCATGGAGAATCAACCTCATTAATTGTTTTGCCATTTAATGTTGAACTATTTCTATAGCATAGTTCAATAAGAAATATTCACCGATTGTTATGTATAAAAGAAATTTCGGGCATGATTTGTAGCGGGTTAATTAACATATAGGATATTAAAAATTAATATTACAGTAAGAACTTGATATCGCAAAGTAGGTTGACCTCAAGTTCATTAACGTAACGAGAAACAGTTATCGCTATTACTATCGCCATTAATCTTGCCGTGGTATTGCACGTGGTATAGCAATATTTTTCATGACAGTCAATTCTTACGAGATACTCGTACATACATGACGAAGGCTTACAGTTCCTTAGAGTTCAATAAGTTCAAGCACTAACTACTACTCAACGAATTCTTTGTTTATAGATATCGAATAAATTGTAACATAGTAACACACAATCTCTTAAGATGTAGTGGTTATAATCGAAAATAGTTTTTTGATTAGTAATATTTTGTATTCACAATTGTAGTATCCGACAAAAAGAGAATAGTTTTATTTAATTGAGTACAAGCTTTGGGCTTAAAGAACAAACTGTCTGCGGCGCGTGGCCGCACGCCTTATGTCAGGAGTCCGCCTCTCCTCTAATTCGCGATTGTCTAATTTATTTGGCCGAGGCTCGCCGATATTACCTTATATGGTCATTGAAATGAATAAATGGTCATACAAGGCTCGGACGATCTGCCGCGTGATTTGCCGTCGTCTTGACGACGCATGACACACGGCGGGCCGTCGAATGTTCCGGACAGCGGAGCGTTCTGGAACGTTCCTAGTGTCCCTACACAATACAGGGTGAGGCACCTAACTTGATCACCTCGAATAATGACATAACGCAGGCATGGGCACTTTTTTGTTCGATCGGAGGCATTCTTAAGGAATATACCCACTTCTCCCGGTCACGCGTCTCGCTCCCCGTGGCGGCCGTAGTGCTCGGAGCAGAAAAGTGCCCATGCCTGACTTAACGGTACAGTTTATGAAAATGTTGAAACATGGAATTAAAATGGCATTAGAGAGCACATCTTATAAGGTGCGTGCTTGTTTCGTGGGTGGAGGTATTTCAGAGATTTCAAGGTCACCTTGATTTTTTAATGTGGAATATCCTATTTTTTATACCATCGATCGATAGAGTATCAAATTCTGAGTATGAAAGTGTTCACCTTCATACGTCCTAAACCTAATACAGTAGTAAGTTTTGGTGACAGACAAAGAGAGTAAATGGTAAAGAAAGAGACACTGCAAGTCGCATCGTCTCGTTGAAAATATATTGGATAATATGAACAATGATTATAAAATATGTCCAGTCTAATAAATTCACCGTACAACAGTTGCCAGCCCTCCGTTGCAAATTCCAACACCTTATTAGAAGGAATGAATTATGCCTCCTAATAAATCATGAAGATTTTATACGTATATATAATTTTTATAGTTTTTATATTTTGTAGTTCTGGATATTTTTTTATTTTGTATATCTTTTATACCTATTTATATTTTATATATTTTGTACGGTAATAAATTCTAGTTATGGTGAAATAAACTTGGTTACTTAACTATACTGTAGCTGAGCTTCTGCCCGTTTTCAAAATCGCGAAATGTCCCAGTCAAGGGAGTATGTCTTTAATGTCTTTATCATTTACTCTCTTTGTCTGTTACCAGAATTTATTCCATCGTCAATTAAAAAAATAGATATATATGTATAATCAGAAAAATTTTGATCAGAGTAATATTACAAATATGATGGTAAAAGTCTCATAAAAGATTAATTAAAAATGAAAAAGTGTTGTCATTGCATTACTGTTGCCTCACCGATGTACACCTGTATATGATCCGAATTATATCGTGTTTGGTATCATTTCAGTCAGAAAAAATGTCACAAATCTATTACTGAAAGTCTCATAAAAAAATAATTAATAATAAAAAAGTTATTCCTTGGTATTACATTGTGAGGACGCGCGAGCCTTTGAACTGTGCCGGCGACTGTGGCTTTCCGCGTCTCTTTCTTTCCCATGCGCTGTCCTTCCTTGCGCCAGAAACTTTAATTGTCCATTACACAAGTAAATATCATCGGAATTATATCATATGTGGTATGATTTTACATTAGAAAAATGCCACGAATATGTTCATGAAAGTTACATAAGAAAATAATGAAAAATAAAGAAGTTAGAAATTCGGATTAGTGTGATCTCACCGATATACCCAATCTGCATGATGTCATACTTCTCGGCGACCGAGGCCTCTCGAGCTTCATGGCTCCTCAAGGGGATACCACCGCAGTAGTGGGGATAGCTCCGGGACACTTAGAGGCCAAACATTTGGGACATTTATGGATAGAATACTGTAGTTAATGAGATATTAGCAATAGTTAGATCCGCATAAAGTTGCATTGAAAGATTTCAATGTCTCCGAGTGATTTGCGAAGATGGCAGTGTTTATCTGAGTTTATCCGACTTTACGCGGATTAAACTATTGCTAATATCTCATTAACTATTAGGTTTAGGACGTATGAAGGTCAACACTTTTATACTCAGAATTTGATACTCTATCGTAGATACTCTATGGTATAAAATAATATATTTAAAATAGAATAGGACATTCCATTTTAAAAAATCAAGGAGACATTGAAATCTCCGAAACGCCTACACCTATATGTATAAAAAATGTTTATGACACAACATTTCTATCTCTATACCATGGAAGTTGTTAATATATTATTTTGTTTATATTATATATATATCACTAATAACGAAAATATTCAAGATGGTCAAAGTTTTTGGCCCACACTCTGTATGTGGATTTGGGCGCTCTCTAAAATTCGATCCCTATTAAACGTATTTACCATGAACTATTTAATTAAGTTATATAATTTTGTTTCGGAGTGTCTGTCGAATAATTCTACAAGGTGTCACATTTAAATGTTAATGGTAGGATATCACGTGAAGGACTGAATCTACTAAAAAAGTGCTTTTACAAAAGTTGTTTGGTTCGAAGGGGCACGTTGCGCAGTATAAATGATGGGTAAACTTTTTCTTGCGTAACCAGAAATGTTTACCTTTCTCCTATAAATTTTTGCCTTTTTCCTATGTTATCCAGTAGATTTGGACAAGAACATATGAGAAATCCAAGTTTCGATTTTGGAGGGTCAATGATTAAAAGTTATAAATGTTTAAAATTGAGCCATTTCCAGTGTTTATGAGAGGTTAGTGCCGCCATGTTGTGTGTAGTGACAGTCGCGCGCTGCCTACCGGGCGGAGCCGCTAGGTGGCGCCACAAGCACGCGCTTGTGGGGAATGTGGTTCCCCTCCCCTGTTACGGTCATGAGTGGGGGTCGGCGACGCGATCAGCGCGCCAAGCCTCCCGCCTTCTCCCTCTCGTCTTCCGACCACCGAGGCAAACGGTTCGACTCCGTAGATTGTGAAGAGTTTTATTTTGCCCTTGCCACGTGTTGTGGTAATCTAGAATCAGAGAACCGATCGCGTCTCTTTACGCGAGTAGGCGCGTAAAGTTTCCTACACGCTTGTGGGGTCGGGGTACCCCCACTCCCATGCCATTGTTGGTGGGAATTGGCAGCCGCCATGTTGGCATCGCCGCTTTCCATCGTCCTTCTCGTGCCGGCTTCCCGAGCGGGCGGATATGTATATCCAGTTCGTCTCAGTTCTTATTTCCGACCTATCCCTTGGTTCTCCTGTGTATATGGAGAAGTAGCGTGTGGAGGCTACTGCCACTGGCAATCCCGGTGGCAATCACTCCCACACCGTGTGGAGAACGTTGTTCCCCCTCCCCGTTATGGTTTCGAGTGGGGGGTTGGCGTCGCCGTTGGCGCGCCGAGCCTACCGCTCGCTCTCTCGACTTCCGACCACCGAGTGGAAAGGTTGTTACTCCACGTTGTGTTTAGTGTGTCTCTTAACCTTGTTCGTTCCGCCAAAGTATAACCCGACCGTCATTTCATAATAACTGCGAGTAGGCGAAGACTATACGGCGTATAGATACCGCCAATCCTACACCGTGTGCTTGTGCTGCCACCTAGCGGCTCCATTCGGTAAACGGCGCGCGATCGTCACTACACACAACATGGCGGCGCTAATCTACACTGGAAATTGCTCAACTTTAAACACTTATAACTTTTGACCCATTGATCCTGCAGGATCGAAAATTGGATTTCTCGCATCTTCTCGTCCAAATCTACTGGATGACATGGGAACAAGGCAAAAATTTCTGGTTATGCATGGAAAGAGCAGCCTAAATCATTTTGAATGGGTAAAATAGTATCACTGATTTGGAAGCCAAAAGGATTTTTTTTAATGGCATCCTATATTATTGTAGGAGGTGTAGAGATGAATTCCAATATATTATTTCGTGCAGTAAAACCATAAATTAATGAGATTAAAATCCTATTGATGCGTGGCTATATGTATTATGTTCTTGTGCCAAACTGATTCAAATGTTGTCCCAGTACTTATTATAGGAAGAAATTGACATTCGCATGAGAGCTAATGATAAAATACACTAATAATGAAAAAGAAACTATTTCACAATGGGTTACAAAAACTAATTATTAAATACGCTATTAATGGAAAGTACCCGAATAAGAATAAAGAATATAAATCTCTTACAACGTCTTTATTCCCAAAAATCTCACAGAAGGGAAAAGAAAATTTGTATTTTTTGTGCGGCTACATCTAGTTCAACAAATAAAGAGAAGCATAACATTCATATTTGGTAGAAATTCTTCTTTGTCGATCGTAGATTATTGAATAAATTTTTTAATGATTTCGGCGCATAGGTTCGATCTAATTTTGACTAACAAGCAATTTTGCAAATTTTTAAATTATTCTCAACGTTTCGATCCGGATATGGATCCTTCTCAAGAGAAATTGCGTCTGTAAAAAATCGTATATTTTAATGTATGTTAACTGAATAGGGTATTGGCTATTATATCACGAGAAATTTCGTACTTGCTGTGTGAAAACAAATTCTTTACATAACTTATTGAAATTTGGAAATACACGTGGTGAGCTACACGTTGGTTGGCATAAAACTGAAGCCATGTGAGCAAATGTGAGCGTTAAGGCTGAACCACACCATACAAAGGCACGATATATATCAATGAACACGAATCGAAAGAAATGATCGGCGATTTAGCCAATCAATAATTGGCGGTAAATTCAAACCAAGGCTTGTCCTTATAACCTTGTCGAGAAACTCTTGTTCGTTGCGATATCGCGGCGTGCCACCAACGTTCGACTGTCGGCGCGCCGCGATGAACGTGTCTAGCTCGCGCTCTGATTGGTCCGTGCTTTTCGTTAATAACTCCTTAACGAAGCCTCGGATGACATTTTCGCAAAGGAAAATGTTGCTTGAAATGACCTCAGCAACCTCCCATTTCCGGATGCTGAGGGAATTTCGGGACAGCCTGTATACTATTTAGATGTCATGGTATATTGGTAATTGGCATTTGAAACGAAATTTCATACTTGTATGCATGTATGTGAGAACAACTAGGTGTTTGTTCAACTAGTGAAATAAACTGCAAACAAGTTTTGATTGGAAATTTCATCATAAAAACATTACTGGTTTAATAATGTTGAATTAAAGATTTACACTCTGTTGTTTAATCATATGAATAGTTTCCAATAATAATCTTTGTTGCAAATTAGGTTCCTTGTCGATAACTTTTGCATTTGCATAATCAAATGCATGGTCAAATTCTAATGAATGCTTCGTCAAAGCAGTGTGCTGTGATGGAGACGAAAATATATTTCGTTTGTGTTCTGTAATACGCGTATCTAAGTGTCTAGACGTCTGTCCAATGTATGCCTGGTTACAACCTTTGCATGGTATTGAGTAAAGTATGTTGCAATTTTTTAACAGATAACTTATCTTTTATTGGTGGGAACCAGTTTTTTAAATATAGTGGTATTTTGTATATTGTGTATATATCTACTTTTTTCCCTGAAAATCTTTTTAAGATGATTAGAAATATTTCCAACATATGGAATAACGACTGTGTTTTTCCAATTAATTGGGCCTGTTTTTTAAAATTTCTCCTCTTTTCGTTTTTTAACAGTGAGGGGATGGTATATTTCAAATATACGATCTTTAATAATGTTGGAAATGAGGTTGACAGGATACCCGTTGCGTTTGAGTACATTTTTGATAAGCAATAAATTGTTGGACCTGAATTCAGGATTCGCCAGTAGGATAGCACGATCAATTAAGCCTTTGATAAGGCCCAACTTATGTTGTATAGGATGGAAAGAGTAGAAGTTAACATACCTGCCAGACCAACTAGATTTATGATACCAGTTTGTTTTCAATTCTTTTCCCATCCTAATTATACTAACGTCAAGAAAGTTTAGATTTGAATTGTTCTCAATCTCATATGTGAACTGAAGTCTATTATGAAAACCATTAAATGTGTTGATTAAAGTTTCTATTTGATCAGGTTTGCAAGTGATAATATCATCAACATATCTATATAATATCTTCTATAAAATGTTAGTTCAAAAGGAAGTTTTGAAATGGAAACTTTTTCTAATTCTTCCATTACCAAATTAGTTATGATAGGGGAAATAGGAGATCCCATGGCTGTACCGAACACTGTTTGTAATATGTATCATTGAAAATGAATACATTGGCTTCAAGTACGAACTTGACTGCCTGAAGAAAATCGTCCCTTTTAATTGTGGTGTGTTCTTTTATTTCCTCCCAACGAGCATATACAACCTGCATAGCTAGGTCTATAGGAACATTGGTGAATAACGCTGTAACGTCAAGAGAAACTAATTGTGAATCCTCAGCAACCTCAATTGTTCTGAGTTCTTTGACTAATTGCCAACAATAGTGTGATACGGTGATTTGCCTATAATTTTTGAAATTTGTGAATTTTTTGAAAATGGCTGAGAGGAACTTAGAAAGTTTGTATGTAGGCCTACCAATAGACGAGACAATAATTCTCCACGTTAGATGTTCTTTGTGTGTTTTGGGTAATAAGCTCTAGGTGTTACCGCATTATGTGTTTTTAATCTTTTGCCTACTGTTTCATTCATTTGCCTTTTTTCACCAACTTAATATTGATGGAATTTGTTTCTCTTTCAAACGTACTCGTGTATTCAAATCTGCTAATTTTATAGATCTTTGTGTCATTCAACATGTTTGTAACTTCTGTATTGTAACATTCCTTGTCGACAAGAACTGTTGTATTGCCTTTATCCGATTTTAATACCAATAGGTTGTTGTTGTTTTTCAAAAATTGTTTCGTTAATTTCATTTCAGATGCAGAAAACAAGGTACTATTGTGATTGTGTGAATGTGTAGTATAATTCATAATTTTGTTAATTACTCTGATTTGTAACCGTATCTTTATTTCTTTGCTAATTTACTGAAAATGTTTTTCACGAAGTTTCCTGTCTGCAGAAGGGCCGGTTACTACCCGATGATATTTAACACGCAATGTTTGTTTAATAGAGGTCCGAGCCTCTATGCAATGGATAGCGAGAAGTGTGGACGGGATATTGAATGTTCGAAAGCGATATCTGGTAAAAGGATGGTATATTCCTTTAAATTGTGTACATTAGACTACCCATGACGTCATCGTCATTGTCCAAATGCGAAACGCGATCACGTAGTTTGGCGAGAATCGATATCTCCGGAGCTCCGGCCTTTACAATTCGTATACGATTGTAACAAATATCCGTGTCCGCCCGCGGACAAGCGCCTTGAATCTACGTCTGGCTACGTGGAAAGTACGTCTGGTCAGGTAAAGTTCTAACCGAAATAAATATTTAAATTGGTGTTAGATTACACCACAATTCTTAACCCGTGAATTAGATTTCCCTTGTTGTTCAGCTTGTTTGACTAATAATGGACGGTCACACTATCCATGCGATCGGCCGACTGTTCGGATGATACGCATGAATATGAACAAACACCAGATCTCGGTTCCTCCGCCACACCCAGGAGTAACTTCCAGTGTCGGTAGAATAGCCTTGGTCGCGTAAAGTCCAGTCACTCGATTTGAATTCGAGTCGCGTTTATAGTAATGTACAACCATTTCGGGCGAATTGCTTCGGATGAACGTGGTTGACATCCATTCGTTAGAAAGTGACTCGAGTCCAATGCATCCGGTATAACGTCGATCGACGTTATGCGAAAGGTTAGTAGGACTAGTCTCACTACCCGTGCAATCGGCTGGCACCCAGATGATACACACGGATGGAGACTAGCACCAAACTTCGGCTTCTCCGCCACACCCAGGAGTTACTCCTCAGCACAATATGTGGACTTGGAGTAACATCCAGTATCGATAGAGTAGCCTCGGTCGTGTAAAGTCCTCCCTTAGATCGGAACGCGGTCAACGAAATGCTAAATGTTACCCAGTCCGGCCGGAACACTTCGGATGAACGTGGTTAACGATTGCTGGCGGAGGTCTCTCAATAAAATTCTCTGATTCCAATTTATACGAAATATCCGTCGATCGACGATACGCGGGGGTGCGCCGGACTTGTGTAACACCCGCACTATCGGCTGATTTCTCAGATGATATGCACGGATGGAAACGAGCACCAGACCTCGGTTCCCCGCAACACTCAGGAATTTACTCTTCAGCACGTTACATAGACTTGGAGTAATTTCCAGTGTCGGTAGAGTCTCCTTAGTCGTGTAAAAATCCAAGCGTCCGATCGAGGTACGGAGACTCGCGACAGTCTCCAATGACGAGCGATTCAATAACCGGATACCAGCGGGCACTCGACAGGATCCGCGTGGGTTTTTCAATTATTCAAACGAATCGGTGAGAAACATGCTCGGAATCTACTCACTTAGCACGGACCAACAACGGAAATATCTAGTCGTGACGCTAACCGTGTCCGTTCGACAAAAATCGTGAGTTAAATAATCGGACTCGCTGTTCGCTTAATCGTTTCGAGTTCGTGAATTTATTATCCGGGATTCGCAATCGGCTTCAACGTTCAAATTCGCATGGCATTCGTGGCTTGTACGTCGCAGTTTACACTCTTCGAATTTGAATCTATACTTTACAATAAATTGTACGCATCTGACTGCTACGCTGTTATTGTCATATTTCGCGAACGATTATCTCGTTTAACTGTGTCACGACGCGGTTTGCTATCGCGACTCCTCGGTTTGAGGCGCGTACGTATCGAGGTTGGCTAGAACGGTTTGTCTATGCCAACAGGACGGTTTGGCCTCCCGAATACGCACCGGTTATCGTCGAACGGACACCTTGCGAACGCGTGCTTACTAGTTCGCTTCCAGATGTAGAGTGATCTCTCGATCGTGCTCATCGATCTCCTTCGATCGTTATCGAGTGGGGATCGATGCGCACGCAACCTTAATTGGTGAGGCAATCCTGCGGTCCTTTATTAAGACAAGGACCTCGTATGACGTCGCCGGATTGCCATGATGGGGTCGGTTTCTATGCTCGAGATTCGCGAAATGTTGATATATGTAACCAGCACGGTTACAAATTCTAGTTGACGCTTGAATATTATTGCAGTCCGTCACTTTCATTAAACCAGCTTCAATTGAAGCAATGAATTTGGGAGAGGTGATAAAGTTTTCAGGAACCTCAAGTGCATGTTTGGGTCCTAATCTTAACACTTTTTCTATGTCTTTAGGAACATCTATGTTTCTTAAATTTTTAAACCATATATTGTTGTTTGCATCTGAAAGGTTGTTAACGTCTGAGAGGTTGCTGTCAAAGTCATCAACGCTTAAACGTCTACTGTTCACTTCCAATAAATTGCTGAATTTTTTAATGCCTCTTTTTTTGTATTCATTAAACAATTTTGCGTGTTTTTTATATTCAAACTTATGAAATCTTTCAAGTACTTGTTGAAGAATCAAGAATTGGATTTTGATGTATGTGGACATACATGTGGTATAGAGGACATTGCGAGGCGACGCGCGACGGAGCATGCGCGCGCTGTCGGGGAGTAGGAAAGCAGAGTGTGCGCGTAGAGAGAATATGGTGCGATGCACGCGTGGTTGAGAGCTCTGTGCATTATCAGTATTAATATCTTGTTAAATATATATACATATCGTAGTCTATCCAAGTCATTCACCTTAACGGATGATCCTAACAGATTTCTTCCTCCAACTCTGAAATTTTGTTTGTTAATGTTTTATGTAAATTGTGTGCGTCTTTAATAGCAATGGTATCTATTTTGTAAATTTACCAATTTATTATAAGTGAACGTAAAAGTTGTATAGCAAGTTTAATACGTTGATTGCACCCTTTGGTAGACTGTTTAAAATCTTCATCACGAGTTTGACTCGCTAAAATACGACAAGTAGTTAAACGCTCTTATTGAACTGATTGTTTGAAACGTAAGAAAACTATCGATCTTGCATTTATGAGTGTGATTTGTTTGTAGAGAGTCATTCGATACAGTCGATTGAGAAAGTTATACATGCGTTACGCATGTAAAATGTCGCTCAATTCGTCTTCACACGCGCTACAATATTATAAGTACAAAAATAAAAGTGCTATTTAAACAAATTATTTTGATTTCCAAGTCTCCTGCGCTGCTTCATCCACACCACTATTTATATCGCATAATGGGTCCCTTTATACTTAACAATGTTCGCATGAACAATGAACATTTTTTTGATAGCTTATATCAGGCCTGGGCAACCGATTGCTCACGGGCTGCCGACGCTAGAGCAACTAAACCCACTACCGCGTTTAATATTGTCCAATTCCCCCCTTCCCCTTCTCACCGGCATACGCTCTCATTATTAGGAGTTGAAAAGAAGTTACTTGGAAGGAACACGGGAACGGACACGCCCCAAGTCACACATATTTACGGCTCTAGCGAAATATTGGCTAAGCGCACAGTGTGTCGTCCAATAGAAAAAAGTCCGAAAATCAAAGTGCAAGATCTGCAACTTTATGTATCCTAAAATATTCGTAACAAGACGAATAAATCAATTTGTTATTAAAATTGAGGCTGAAACTTTACTGTCAAATTCCGTGCATTTTTTAAACATGCGTCCCTCGCAAGCTATTAGGTTTTTTAATTTGATTTTTATAGGGTGTGTTTAGTATTATAAGAACTTCAATCTCCAAAAAAATTTTTTTTAAATAATCGCAATTTGTCCTAATTTTTTATGTTTAACATTTATCAACTTTAATTCGAGTTTTAAAAAAAGTACACCGAGGTAACTCCATGAATTTTTTCACAGTAATTGGTGGCATATTAAACTTTAATTTCGCGTTGGTTTAAATCTGCTCACATTTGCTCACATAGAGAAAATAATAAAAATCCATATTAAGACGCTCGCGCTCGGCGGTTTCTGCGTAGTCTTTCGAAGAAATTTTTTGCAATTATATTTAAGCGCATGCCATTTGATAAGTACTTATGTGTTCAATTTTATTCTTATAAATTATATATTTAGTTTTAAAATTGTGTTTAAATATTTACAATCTTTCAATTAAGTATTAAAGAAAGTACCAAAAGGTTTCTTTGATATTTTGTATTATATTAATTTAGAGCACATTAGATTTGATATGACTGTCGATCTTAAGTGCATAAATATACACAAATGTTGAAAATAGTAGAAATTTATTTTGACATTGATTGTGAGACGCGTGCGTTCGTCGTCCACGCCTTCAACGCAGTCTATCGAGTTCCCATTTGAATCCGCGCGAAACGATATGACACTATGTTTACTTATTATGTTATTCTAAATATACAGTCCCTTATTTTCAATTGTTTATACGATATTGTTGAGGTAATAGAATGAAGGGCGCTAATTTGTCTGTACGTTTGTATTTGGCGCGCGGCGCTATATGGTGTGGAGTGTGTACGTATGGGGCGCTGCGAGCGCGAGATGACGAATTGTCAAGCGGCATTACCGATCACTCCCGCTAACGGTCTTCTTCGTTTGGCAGTCGTTGCGATCAGTCGAGCAATTCTGTCCAATTATTATATACGAGCTTATTTCAAAATTAAATTTACTGCGTTTAAAACGAAATACCATAACAGATATCCGTCGTGGTCTGAAGTATCAGACGTGAAACTGAAGCCGAACATAGTCAATCGCAAACGCGTCCAAGTTATTAATAATCTCTAAATTCATTTCCTACAGTATTTATGTTTATTCTACATATTATATTTACAATATTCTGTAATAGTATTTTTGTTATTTTATGTTGTATTATATGTTGTGACGTGGCAGGTTTTGCCGACGTCCCTCCGAATTATTTATCGGAAGACCGGGCCGTGACCGGTTCCACCGAAACGAAAAGGCCGTTGCGTTCGCTTTCCCTGGGAACCCCGAGTACCAGCGAGCAGTATTTATCGCGTTTCAAACGTCGCGTCGCTGCGCGCGACGCGAAGTTTCAGGACCGTGGCCGGACCCCGTGAGGGGCCCGGAACCTGTTTCCGGCTCCTGATTGGCGTGACACCTCGAGAGGAGGCGCTCGGAAGTCCTATCGCGGATCACCGTTCGTGCCGTACCAGCAGGGGATTGGGCCCGGGCCAACGAGCCTAGAGGCGCCGCCGAGGAAACCGTGGATTCGAGACGGACAACTGCTCATCCTCGACGGTGCCTCATCCGAAGAAAACCACGAGTAATGCTGCCGGAACGGCCCAGGTCTACCCTCGCACGAGACGCAGAACTGAGGATCCTCGCCCCGGCGAAATTAGCAATTGCCGGAGGCCAGGGGGGCCGAAGCGGAGACATCCGTCCCTGCCGCGAGAATCTACGCGATAGGCCCGAGCGTCGCACGAGCGGAAATAGATGTGGGAGTAGGGGGACACCTCGCTCCCGCGTATCCGAGCCGACGCGAAGTAGGTCACTGTGCCGTAGGACGTAGTAAGAACTAGACCGTTTACGATTGCGTAATAAAATAGTATTTTGCGACTGCCGACTATCAGAGATCCTGTCAGCAGACAATTTGGTAAGTGTCGGTCAGGCTTTAATAATAATTGTGTTTTATTACGTGCTGGCTCGGTACGTATTTGCGGGTTTTGTTCACGTTGCGATACCACGTGTCCGCCGGCGTCGCCGAAGACCAGTATTAGCTACACCGCGAGGGGCGCGAGGCCCGTAAGGGATTCTGTTCCTGCCGATTTTGGCGATTTCGAAAAGTGCGATCCTCGAGACTTCCTCGATGCAACGACGTGACGTGCCTGTTTCGTTTCTTACGCTTTCGTTACGTCTTTCGGCCAGTCGTCGGGAAATCGCGTATTCCATCTGAGCTCGGCAGATTCGTGCCATCAAGGCTTGTACTACACTCGCGGAATCTTGTGACTGCCGAGCTTAACGCGACGGGAAGGAAGCCCGGAAAATTGCACGCGTGAACGGCCGACGATCTGCCGTATTTTGTAGGCGCATCGGCAAACATTTTCTTTCGCTATCACCTATCGAATAAACGATATTGTTTTGCCGAAATAATCTGGGCTTTAATTTCCTTTGAGAAACGTTTCCGCCGCGGGGAATGTCCCTTCCTTGTCTCACGTAGAATCCTGTGCCCGTTCGCGAGCTATCCTCGGTTATCGCGCAGTTCTCGCGGATTCGGAATTCATTTTCGCGGTTCGCGGTCAGTACGGAAATTTTCGTGTGACACGACCTCGTGTCTGGCGCCCGAACAGTAAAGTTTCTCGCTCGTAAATCTTGAGAAATCCGAATCTGCGAGTGACTGTTTGTCATGGGTGGACCATGTGTCGCACGGCCGAGCGTGGCCCGGTCTCTCGGCCTGTAAAAACCCGAAGCCGTCCCGTTTTCCGTCCTCGGAAAATAGGCAGCGTGATAATGTATATCATTTAGTTTATGTGTATTATTTATATAATATGTTTCGTCACGGAATAATGACGACTTCAACAAGTCCATCGAAAATAACTTTATGGTACGGACAACCATCTGCGAGTTTTCATTTTCTCAATCCGCTCGCTTCGTTGTAGCATCGAGCTATTATCTTTTTTTAGCAGGCCCGGCCGGTATGCACCCAACATGTGACACTTAGTAATAAAGTCATTTAGAAGGTCCACGTATTTACTCATGATTTACCTTAGCCCTCGCAGTTTCGGGAACCGTACCATAAAGTTAGAAGGTCAAAAGATCTCTTAAAAATTGTAGTCGCGGTTCCTGCGAATGGGTCTGACCTGCCGGGATTTCCGCCACCGGCCTCGTCACCCCCGCTATGGGGCCAGTGCACTTCGGGCTCATTAGAAGGAGTGGTGACACAGGGTTGGTTAATTTTCCAATTCGGTAGAAAATTAGGAAACGCCTTACGAGGTCCTACGCTTGCGAATGGTATGAAAATTCGACAGGAGTGGGGACCAAAGTCGACAAGGGCGAAAAAAACAGCTCGCCGAAATAGTAACCGTTTTTTTTGTCAGCAATCGCAGCATCTCAGTCAGTAAACTAACATCTATCGAATCAGTTTTTACGAGTATCACAACGGTCGAGTCCCGAAAAAAACATAAGTGAAACACGCGCACTCCTGAGCTCTACTATAGATCCAATTGCTCAAGATTAATTAGGCGGGCAATCAATTATCGAGATACGCGGTCGCGATACGTACAAATATTATTTATAGAATTTATAATCTAAACGTGTAGTTATATAAAAACATGAGTTCTCATTCAACAAACGGTAAGTATTATTGTGAAATTAAAGAAAAACCGTGAATTAGTAATTGTGTATTAGAAAGTAATGTTATTTGGTCTCCTCGGGGTTTCAAATCTATTTACCACTCTCTCCTCTTTCCACTCTCACTATCGCCTAATTTCAGCGGGACCTACAGTTTATTATTAATGATGAGTTCCGAACCACCTTGGGGCACTACAGTTTTGATATCACATGAAAATCTTTTTCTAATGAAAAGTATTTTCAAAAGTGCCGGCGGGATTCGAACCCGGGACCACGGTGTTCGTAGTCGTGAACCTTACCACTTGAGCCACTGCGCGCCCTTTAGTAATTGTGTATTATACTATATGTTTATTCATTATTTATTAATTTCTTCTTTTCTTTTTTCAATTGTTTAGACCAATGTCACTCTATTACATATCGGCAATGTTTTGACGTATGAAGATATTCCACAAATAAAATTGTTGCCTTAGCAACATTTATTGAAACAAGTTTAAATTTGGCTGATGCACCAAGCAGTATTAAAAACCATCTTAGTGAATTGTCAAAACTTATACACTGTAGATTTACAAAAAGATTCACCGCTTGTTCTAGAATATATCCAAGAATGAATGCGCGTTATGCAGTATGGCTTGATTAAAAAATCATTCTAAATAAATTTGTTATAGACCATTTGAACATAATAGAAGCTGGACCAACCATAGGGAGAGATCATCAACAATGGGAAAGCCAATGAAGCCTTTTGAACACTGCGAAAACAAATCTAAAAAACTAAAAGTACAAGATTTACTTGAAACTCGATCCGTTGAGGAATTGACTTTTGCCACCAAAATACTAACTAAAATAGAAAACTCGAGTACTTTCGAGCTTTTCGTTGGTGGAAAGTTTAGCTGTATGCTCAAACTTAAAACTATCAATAAGGGAGTACCTTTACGCAAGGCAGTGAACGCCAAACATCCTCAATCGTTTCCGTCTTATCACAAGTTAAAAAAATATAAAACATCTCTGTTACCAGATGCAAATAAATATAAAATAACTGAGACAAGTGCGGAAATGGATATGCAGGAATTATTACACAGAATCGTATCTTCAATTATTGATTTCATGGAAGATACCAAAGTTATTAATATCACTAATATCACATTACAGTCACAAAAGTCTGGTCTATAAATGTCCTATATTTATCCCCACTACTGCAGAGTATACCCCCTTGAGGGGCCATAAAACTCGAGAGGCTTCGGTCGCCGAGAAGTATGATATCATGCGGCTCGAGTATATCGATGAGATCACACTAATCCGAATTTCTAACTTCTTTATTTTTCATTATTTTTTTATGGGACTTCGAAAAACGTATTCGTGGCATTTTTCTAATGCAAAATCATATCAAATATGATATAATTCCGATGATATTTACTTGTAAATGATATTTACTTTAATCACCTATTACTTGTAAATGATATTTACTTTAATCGCCTATTACAAGTAAATATCATCGGAATTATATCATATTTGGTATGATTTTGCATTAGAAAAATGCCACGAATACGTTTTTCGAAGGCCCATAAAAAAATAATGAAAAATAAAGAAGTTAGAAATTCAGATTAGTTATGTTTACACTTCTCGGCGACCGAGCTTCTCGAGCTCGGCTGTCCTTATCTACGTTCGGCAAAAATCAAAATCTGCGCATAAATGTCCCTCGGCAGACCCGTGCTGGGGACTTATATCGATAAAACACTGTATTAATTAAATGTAGTTTTGATGGTACCTCGGGGCTCAATCAATATAAGCAAAAATTTTCAGAAGATTCTGCAAATGACGAATATATGTTTGTGAGTGCGATTGTACCAATCCACATAACTGACAACGAAACACAAAATATTATTTGGATGAATGAATCTCCCGCGTCAACATCACTATGCAGACCACTAAAACTTTTGTTTGCAAAGGAATGTAAAGAATTAGTGCAGAACGAATATATTAGTTTACAGCAAGATATTTCAAATTTATGTCCCAGCAATATTAACAAGAACAATATGAATATAACTGTGTATTACGATGTAAAATTCACTACGATAGATGGAAGCATTTGCAATGTCCTATCAGGAACAACATCCGCGCAAGTTTGTTACATCTGCGGTGCTACACCAAAAGAAATGAATACGCATGCAGTTTTTACTAAAATGATGAGAGGATGTATTCTTATGGGCTTTCGACACTTCATCTATGGATAAGATGTTTTGAAAACATGCTGCACATAGCATATAGGTTGCCATTTAAGACGTGGCAAGTACGAAATAAAATTATTTTAGCAGAAACAAAAAGAAATATTCAAGACAAAAGAACTTTAACGGGTTTAATCATTGATAGGCCAAAAGTAGGCTTCGGAACGACTAATGATGGCAATACGGCTCGCAGGTTTTTTAAAAATCCATTATTAACTTCGACAATAACCGGACTTAACTATGAACTAATAAAGAAATTAAATATTATTCTGAGATTCATATGCGGAGAAAATATAAATATTATTAAATTCCAAGAAATAATTAAAGAAGCTAGAGAATTATATTTAAAAAATTATAATTATTATGCGATGCCGGTAACTACGCATAAATTATTTTTCTATGCAGTCGAAATTATTAAAAATACAATTGTGCCTATTGGAAAATTATCCGAAGAAGCTCTGGAGGCTCAACATAAAAATATAAAATATATTCGGGAACATGATACCCGCAAGACGTCAAGAGTACATTCAAATAAAGATCTATTAAATCGTCTTTTACTGGAGCCGGATCCAATTGTTGCTCATTATAAAAAAAACATACGGAAACAAAAAGAAAGAATTTCGCAGATATACGAGACTATTTATTATTAAATGAAACATTCGACTTATCAGATTCCAACACAGACACTTATTCTGATGATAGTGAAGCTGAAGTAGTATAGTACGTACACATATTGTTTAATAACATATTATCTATGCTAATTAATTAATTCATTCATTCATTTTATTTCTTTCTAGATAAACAAACAGAATTCTTAAGGACTCCTAAGTTTTAATTCCTCCTTGTGAAGATTTAGATAAACAATTTATATATTATAGTACTTTTTTTTTTAATTTTCGTTGAAATTGTAAACCACTTTTTATTCAATAAAAAAACATAAAAAACAAGGTCACCGCAACTAAAAAAAAAATTTGTTTAAATAATTAAAAAAAAAATTTTTTTATACATCATTCGACTCGTCTTTGCATTTTATTTCAAAAAGTATTAAGGTACTTTACTGGAAGATTGCATAGTTTAAGAGATATGACTTTTTTCCCGAACGCCCATATACTCGACACACTGTGAAGCGGTCGGACGGGCTGCTCTTTTCCTTGCGTAACCAAAAATTTTTGCCTTTCTCCTATCAATTTGTACCTTTCTTCTATGTTATCTAGTAGATGTAGACAAGAAGATGTGAGAAATCCAAGTTTCGATTCTGCAGGATCAAGGGTTCATTAGTTATAAATGTTTAAAGTTGAGCAATTTTCAGTGTTTTTGACAGGTTAACGCCGACATGTTGTGTGTAGTGACGGTCCCGCGGCGCTTACCGAGTTGCATTTTACAACTTTTTTATGTGTGGGCCTATATTGAAAATTTAAATAATACGGTTTGTAGATCTGTGTCAATTACATATATACACTGTGAAAGTTTCATCGAAATCTGTTGATGCGTGAGAAAACGACAGGCATTGCAAGATGTAAGAATCCTTAGATTTATTGCAGTTAGAGGCCGAAAATCGTGAAAATCTGCAATGTTTAGTTTCTTTAAATGTTTAGAGCACATTGCAACGTCGACCGATTTTGATGAAATTTTCAGAATATGTTTAATTGACACAGATCTACAAAATGTATTTTTAAAATTTTCAATATAGGTCCACACACACATAAAAAAGTTCTATTTTCTAATTCTAAAATGCAACTTTTAGAATTTTTTCTACAATTCCGATCTATTGCAATTTCTGAAAAAATTTCTTTTCACATCTTGTAGTAAACTAATTGCTCTAGCTTCCCAAAAAAGTTTAAGTAGTATAGTACAATAATAAAAAAGTTATCGTCTTTTATCGTCTTTTAAGAGCGTCCGTATATTAATTCGAGTCACTGTATATCATAATTGAAGGAATAATTATAAAAATAAAATGAAGTTCCGTAATCATTAATTTTCTATATCGCTTTTCAAAGGAATTTTCGCAATATACTACATATGTTCTCATAAACGAATTTTAGTCTCACAATGAGTGGAATCAATGACAAAAACAATTGTGACGATTTTTTTCGTGATCGATACTCTAATACTGGGTGGTCCCTGATTGGTCCACGCAACTTTTTCACCCTCAATAACTTGCAAAGTATGCATTGTATGAAAAAACTTTTTCTAGAAGAGTTGTATGGTTTGAAGGGATACATTATGTAATTCATATACCTTTTTTCACGTGATTTGAAGGTCAACTTGAATAAAGGTCAGTACTTTTTTAGTCAAAATTTAACGCTCTTCGATATTTTGGCATAAAAAATATAGCATTCCATTTAAAAAAACGAAGTTGACCTTCAAATCTCCGAAACGCCTCCACTTACAAAAAAGTACATGAATTACATAATATATCCCTTCAAACCATACAACTTTTCTAGAAAAAGCTTTTTCATATAATGCATACTTTGGAAATTATTGAGGGTGAATCAATTATGTGGACCACCCTGTATAAATATTTGCTAAAACCTTCACCGATGTGAAAACTAGTATGTATTTTAATATTAGCGTCTCTAATGTGAGGTATTCCGCGACAAGTATTCAAACTTGATACACACACGTTTTTTGATTTTTATAAAATTATAGATACATTCTGTACATCGCTAAGAAATTGATATTTGAACTGTCGATATTTTTTAAACTTTTTGGATTACGAGGGCAGAAAGATACATTATCCCATTTGAGGTTGTTTTCAAATTGCAAAATTAAAAATGTTATCCATATCGTTTTTTTATTCAGTCTATATCAACTCCACGTTGATATCTGTAATATTGATTGGTGAAGGAGGTGATCCAAGACCCAAGAATACTTGTATATGTATAAAGTGTTATCACTTATTGTTAGCGTGGAATAGCCTATACCTTCGCATAGATACTATATACATACAAACATACAGGTATGATACATACCTGCGATGGCCTTACGGTCATCATGTTGAACTTCATCGTCACTATTTATTGGTCTTTTGTCGATACTGCGCAAAAACCGTGAAGTAATGGAAGGGTAACTTTGCTTAGAATTATTCATATATTTCTCACGTATAGCCAGTGCTTGAACCAACATATGTGACGCTTGCTGGAGATCTTCCAAAGGTACCTGAAATATACATGATGAATTATTTCAAGAAATCATGTGTACCGAATGTTTACAATTCTTACTTCACCGACAGTGATTTATTTACAGTAATAAATATAATAACTAGACTGCGGATCTTTATGCATTTATAGCAAAATTGTTGAAGAATATAAAAAATTGAATATGTCAATATATGATTTCTACTCTATGAAAATCATTAAGGGCAGCGACTTTTCGAGTGACCTTGAGGAAACGACAGTCGCGCGTGACTGTGTGTGTAATTCTCATTATTCGGCAGCATATCGACAGCCACGATACGCGGCAGCACTGTCGCCTGTCATATTGCTTCTCCGCTCCGCGACATGCTGCCAAATAATGAGAATTACCCCTCGTAAACGTAAAAGTAGGACTTCTGAGGCAGATCGCACCCTAGAATGATCTTTCATCTAGCGATTTTGACTACTAAGAAATCCCGTCTTTGCATTATTGAGAAATCAGAAGCGGCATCCCGGACCCTTGCAATCCTCGCGTACGTATACGTGGTCTAGCGGTGTGTGTACTCACACACATTCACGCGCGACTGTCGTCTACTGAAGTAGACGCTACCCTTAAGGGAAGATATAACATTCAATTTAGTTTCTCTTCCTTGCAATCGATGCAGACAATTTTTATTTTGCATAAAGATCCGCAATCTAGTAATAATATATCACTACGGCGCATTACTACGATTTTATATCATACATGTCCCCAGAATAATATTGTTTCTTTTAACTAGATGCGCAGGAATATCTTACAAACCATTGATGACATAACAAAATGATTGTAAGGTTAACCTTTCGTCTTGTGACGCCCTCACCGATTTTGATGATGTTTGGATATGTCATAGGAATCAACATTTTGAACAACTTTTTCCTTTGCATGTTCGTGGCGGTCGGCTTTAGTTTCCGACGGTAATTATTGTAATTAAAATATAAAGAATCATATACAGCAGGGGTTGGCATTTCTGTCTCAATTGAGACAAGACCGTCCCCACCATAGAGCCCAGTGTACCCTACGAGCATCCGTCGTTGCCATGGAGGAAGAACGCGCTTGCAGTGCGCAGGCCTCGCCAATCGCGAATAGACAAAAACAGGCGTGGAAGAGGGCTTAAGATCAGAAGGTCATCAGGAGAAATGCGAACAGCGGAACCCTGATCCTTCACATAACTCGAGCATAAAGACAACTGTAGAGGGGCACTTTATCGAGTGTCCTGGGTGAAGAGGATCTTTTAGTGGGTAGTGGAGGATCCGCCCATCTTGATCCCCTGAGCCCCACACTACCCTCTTCTGGAGTGTACATAAATGTATTTTTCCCCTTCATCCTTAAAAAAAAGGAAAGGCCTGGCACTGGAGGTTGGTGGGGGAAGCAGGAGTTTGAGGGGCCCCTACCGTGCCCACCCCTTATGTTATATACAGGGTTTCGAAAAGAAGGTATAGTTTAAGTTAGTTGGTGATCAGGTTGCTGGATGATGAGGGGAGAGGGGGGCGGAGACGGTCGACTCGACTACGCTTACAATGTTCAGCATTTCACTGTATCTATTATCCGGCCGGCTCTCTCCGCCCCCTCACGTACCTAATCTCAACTAACTCCAAATCAGAGAGTTCATAGCTTTTCGAAAAGTTCAACAAAAATTACATTTAACTTGATGTATTGCAAAGGAAAAAGTTGTTTAAAATGTTGAGTTCTATGACAAACAAAAATTATTAAAATCGGTGGGGACGTTCACACATGGAAAGTTTCACCGATTGTAATATAAGGAATAGTAGTAAACGATACTAGCATAGCTTCTTTTCAAATAAAAGTAAAGTGGGAAATATTAAGATTGAGTTATTTGTTTTTAGTACACTACTTGTACCTTTATCTAGAATGTGGTATTGTTTGTTAAGACAAATGTTATAGTGTGTTGTACACAGTCATCCTTTTTACGAGGCTGAATGATTTTGTATGACAACAGTGATCGATAAGCATTGCAATCGAAGGAAAGGTCTAAACATTTTGTTCGATTATTCGATGTTTCTACTTCATTATTGTTTTCTTAAGAGATATTTGACACTTCCAATGCATAGTAGTGGATATATTAACATTTGGTGAGTAAATATGATTTTGGTTACGCCTAGACGGTTGGGGACAATTTGGCCCTACAGTCAAATTAGCACTACAGTAAAGTCGCGATTTAGCTCCCATCGCCTGTTCCGAGCAGGGACAAAGATCGTATAGGGAAACTATTTTTTTATGTCTGCGTCCATCGCCGATCGCGCCGAGGATGCCGAACGTAGAAAAGGATAGCATGTAAACACGGACCGCACAGCAGCTCGAGCTTCTAGGCCCCTCGCGGGAATGCCCCCCAGTGGTAGGAGTAGGCGAAGGGACAGTGATCGTGGAGATCCCCAGGGAGCTAGATCCCGACTCTGTACATTCTAATGTATTCTAGCATCACAGTCGTACAAATTAAAATTTTTCTTTTATTTTGCAATATCCACTGGGTGATTTTTATAAAGAAGATATTATACAGAATTTCTCTATCATTCACAGTTTTCGAAAAATATCGGTTTTCATAAAAATGCAAGTTTCTGAGAAAAAATGAGATATTACGCGAAAACTAAATATGCGAGAAAATTCGGGTCTAAATAAAAAAAAATTGAGAGCACTTTCCCCTATACATTTATGTAAACAATTCTATCTTGTTCTACTTTTTAATAGTTTAAAGTGCTTGTTAAAGTTTGAAAATGAGGCAAACACAACTGGGTAAAAAGTTCCGCTTCGCTCAACGACAAATAAATGAAAAAATATAAAACATCTATTACAATATTTAAATTTTAAGATTAGAATTTTAAAATATAATAATTTTAACAATAAAGATGGGAATATATCTATACTATTTCTACGTCATTTTATGTTTATTCAAAATCGGAACTTATATCCTCGGCCTCGTCTACTTGGGTAGCGTAGGATAATATTCTCGTTTTTTTGTCATTTCCAATGAATTCAGACCATGCATAGATTAGTTTGTATATGGAGGGTTAAGCGGAGGTTATCTAGGATGTTTGCTGTCAGAAACAGTCTTGAAATATTCTAAACAGCAAGTCGAACGAAAAATATTCTCTGTAACACATCATCAATCTAACATATTATTTATATCGAAAAAACGTCTTCATTAGAGTATGCATTTGTAATTGGCCCAAATCCAATCAACTGAATGTTTTATGCTTTTAACATGTCACACGCAAATTCCGCAGAATACAATATTATTACAGTCGTATGCCAAATATTCCATATCTTTTCCCAACAGTCACTGATTTATCTACTATGATATTTTTAAAAAGGGTTTCAATTTTCAATATTGTAGAAACCCGAGTTATCGTATCTCCTTCAATACGTTAGAAGAATGCTTAAAAACTATCTATTTATCCATGGTGATTAGTTAATGATTTACAAAAGGCATATTTTAATTTCCATTATAGGCGCAGATAAAAAAGTTAAAAATCACGACCATTACGTTTTTGATCGCAATTTTGACCAATGGTAATTTTTAATTCTTTTTGTTCTTGCGAATTACCTAGTAAACTAATTTCTACTAATGACTAATTAATTTCTACTAATTTCTACTAATTTCTAACTAATTTATAGTAAATTGAGTAAATTAATTCTTCTAACATTTAAAATAACTGAGCCGTTTGAACCAATTTTAAATAAATTATTCGATTTTAGAGGGTGGTCGGATATTATTGCCATGTGGTTTTGCTTTGTGTACTAAAACTTTCGGGAATTATTGTAAAAGAAGTTTCATCGAAAAAAGTCGATTCCGTAGCACGCATTGGTCAGGGACAAACGAGGCCGAAAAGGGGCACAAAGACTCTCAGATTTAATAAGGTTACTGTCGACCACCATTCTCTTGAAGGTCACCACAGACTTGCAGAATTGCACGTAGCCTTGTAAGATAAAATGTTTTTTAAGCTTAGGGAACCGCGTTGTTGAAAAACAGAATCGTTTATAGTTTATACCTTCACACCTAACCTAACATAGTAGCGATTCTTGAACTATCTTCATCGATTTTGATGGTATCGTTTTGAGTAAATCAATTGTTGTATCTTTTCAATGGTAACTTACTTAATCAACCATTTAGTCGCTATTGTCCTCAATATCTTAATACCACCACATCGTTGTGTTAGTTTTTAGAAGCTCTCTATTATAAAATGTTGTTCAAGCATTTATAGGTATTACGGTAAATATTACGTTTAGAGGAGGCAGCTCGGATGAACTTGATCTTGACATATGTCGTCAAGGTCAACATTCTGAATAATTTAAAAAAAAAAATTGAATCTTGAATCAATTATTTGTTGAACACCTTCTGCTTATTATCTCAAAAATAAAATAAAATATAATTTTTGTTGAACTTGTCGAAAAGCTACGACCTCACTGATTTGGAGTTGGTTGGGACGTTGGGCTCGTAACGGTGCGGAGAGGGCCGGCCATTAGACGATACATTCGATACATACAGAAATCCATGTGAAATGCGGAACATTGAAAGCGTTACCAAATGGCAATCACAGCTTATACGAGAATAAAGTGTACTTGCAACTAGTGATGGACATTCAGTATTCTGTCTTGCAAGTTTTGAAACAAATCAATCACTACAACATTTCGATTCAATTCGATATTTATTCGAAGTCAGAAATTCTAGAAACTCTTGAATGTTTTGATCAAGACTCCAAATTTCCAAGATTTTCAAGACTTTCAAGACTTTCGAATTTGTGATGTGATACCTCCTCTCCGACTTGAATGACCTTGAAATTCGTTGTCAAGGTCACCATTCTGAACAACATTTCCCTATAAAGTTTTCGACAGTCGACTTTAGTTTACGAGATAATTGCAAAAACTTTACGTGTAAATGCATGGATTAGATCTGGATTAGATTTGGGTTTCAACACTTTTAAGATCTTCAAGAGTTCTAAGCTTCGAATTATGTTGTTCTATTCGAATTTTTCGTCATAAACATTGGATCGAATCAATTCGAAGTGTTTCAGATCCCATCACTACATGCAACTTATTTAACGAAAGTTATATTTAACGAAAGTTTTTTGCAATTACAGTAAAGTCGCGTTATTTTGCAAAAGGCTGTGTTCTGCACGGAGAAATATCGTGTAGCGACACTATTTTTTTATGATTGAGTCTACCGCGCCGAAAGTACAAAGGAAGCCAAACGTAGAAAAGGACAGCATGTGAACATGGATGCCGCTGTCCTTCCTTGCGCCCGAAACTTTCATCGTCAATTAAACCACTAAATACAGTTGAAATTATATCGTGTTTAGTGTCATTTTAATCGGAAAAATGCCACAAATAAGATGGTGAAAGTCCCATAAAAAATAATGAAAAATAAAGAAGTTTTGTAATTGGATTAGTAGTGGTTCACACCGATATGCCCGAGCCGAGATCAGATTACGCGGCATGTTTACACGGCTCGGAGACCGAGGCAGCTCGAGCTTCGTGGCCCCTGCGACGTTGACCCTCAGTGGAGGGGTTAGGCACTCGACAAATTCTGTGTAGGCGGTCGCTGAGAAATAACGCGACTTTACTGTATCTCGGAAACTAACTAAGTCAGAGCGACGGGTATATGTAAAGGGAAAGGTTGTTCAGAATGTTGATCTTGACAACGTATTTCACGGCCAAGGTTATTGGTGCTCCTCTTTTGTCAACATTTACCATTTTTTAAACATAATAACGCTCTGTCCATTATCGTTTTACTGTTCCAAATGACTTTTTTCCTTAATACTTGCTTCATTTCCACGCACATAATAGTCGTTTTGGCTTTGAATACTTAAAATAACTGCTATATTTTGCAAACTTGTTTTGTTCATAACTTTACTCTATAGTAAATGTAATATGTACTTTCGTAATATTGGTTCATGTATGAAATTTGCACATCATTGTCAATGTTCACTACTTATTTTCTCTTAAACAAGAATGGTTTATAAAATCGACCATTTTATTCTAACTATTTACTAATGAGTTACTAAGAGTACACAGAGTATGAGGCACCTAATGTGATAACTTCAAAATTACTTACAACTATTGGCTTATGAAAAATCATTTGAAATAAAAGTTGTATGATATCAACATAATATCAACATATCTTCTCGAATTTTGATTTTCTATCCAATACTGTATAAAAGAGTACTATACCGCATGAAGTCCAAAATAGTTTCCAAATTATCAATGGAACATATAATTTCCTAACATAAATAGATTTAATTTGTCACACTGAACATCGGTTCTTTATTCTTTTCGAAGGATACCAAAGAATAAAGTTTCACTCATGCGTTACATACTGTAGACATTTTCTCCGACAACAATGAACAAGTATGGAAAGATAAATTAAAATGTAATAAAGTAATAAAGAAGTAGGATTATTGACGAGTCCTTTTCTTAAACAGTTCGCCTGCAGTATGAAAGATATGACTTTAGACTAATAGTCTGTTTTCTCCAACAAATAATTAGAACAAAACAAAAGTAAATAGGTACATAAAATTCAATTTGAAAGAACAAAATTCACATATGTTGTCAACATTCTGAACAACTTTTCTCTATACACCTACCCGGCGCTCGGACTTAGTTTCCGAGATAATTGCAAAAGTCTATTGCTATTACTGAATTGAATTTTTCGTATTCGTGCACGCTCGTGGCAATGTAAGCCTACTCCGGCACGGCGTCAGTTTACTGTTTTTGTAAACACGTTGTGGAGATCAGAAAGAAAACAGGATCTCACTCTGGTCATACATATGTATATGTATAAGATGAGCTTTCCATTTTGAGAGACTAATCCTGGATTTTTGTCTGCGTGGTCGGGCCGACCCTCTCCGCCCCCTCCACGACCTAACCACAACTCATTCTATTCGCATGATTTTTCCATTACTAGTTCAAATTCTGGATGACAGCTACAATGCAAAGATTATGTGAATAGAATGAGTTGTGATTAGGTCGTGAAGGGGGCGGAGAGGGCCGGCCGTCGGGCTTGCCCGACCACGCATACAAAAATCCAAGAGTAGTCTTTGAAAATTGAAATCTCACCTTATATTATAATATGTATGACCAGAGTGAGACCAGAGTGAGACCCTGTTTTCTCTCTCATCTCCACAGCGTGTTTACAAAAAAAGGAAACAGATGCCGCGCCGGAGCAGCCCTACGTTGCCACGGAGCGTGCAAGAATACGGAAAATTCAATGCAGTATTAGCAATAGTTTTTTGCGAATATCTCGGAAACTAAAAGCGACCGTCCTATATGTGAAAAGAAAAAAGTTGTTCAAAATGTCGAAATCTATAACATATTTAAATTTTATCAAAATCGGAGAGGAGTGCGCCTTTCTAAATAATTATCAAAACTTCTGTTGTTTATAACTTTTTTCTAGAGAACGAGCGACGGCTAAAACCTTTTGGAGGTTACTGAGAAAGGTGACCTTTTTGAAAACTTCTTTTGTTTATAATGTTTTAATAAACAACGAGCGCCGGCTAAAACTTCTTGGGGATTACTCAAAATGAAGTTCTTGACAACATATGTCAAGGTGAAGGTCATCCGAGATGTCTCCCCTTAACGTAACATTTACCGAAACAAATTTCAGTTGCAATGTGTAAATGAATTAAAATCATGCGTATCTTAGTATGGGCTATCTTTTTGTCCTAGAGTGTACGAAGACACCGAATGAGTCTAATTTAATGGAAGTCTTAACATGATTTATATGGACTAAAACAAGAGTAATATTTATAAAATGGAAGCTGTACATCGACGCGATTGACTGACATTTCGGTTCTGATCCGATTGATTCGAGGTATGTTCTCTGGCGTCAGGATACTTCCTCCTTTTTTTAAACTGCACGATCATATTCGAAATGTCTACTTCTCGCAAGAGATTGTAAGCAATAAAATGTAACGCAAATAGACCAAGTGTTCGATACAATCATTCAATTGTAATCGATATATTCATTGATTGTAATTGTTATTAGGATAGCTTGTGCTATCCTCTCAAAAATGTATATTTGACGTTTATGTTCTGATAGGTTACTGTAACCGTTACGAGGATAGCTCGTGCTATCCGCTTTAAGATGTATATTGACATATTAAAGACGATGAGGGAGACGCGGAGACGGAGGAACTGCGTGCGAGCAGATCAAACGTCGATCAATCAGTTGGTAATCGAACGAAATTCGGAAAGATGCTTTAGTTCTTGATCCCTATACGTTTCATCGATCCTACCAATCCACTCTTTCTTAAAAGACTGACGGCATTCAAGCAAGACTTCGGATCGAGTCATTCTCGCCTCGATCCGAAGTCTTTAAACACCAAGTGACTCATAACGAATGTTTAACCCGTATGTAGCCAATCAAAATGTATAGATTATTTAAAATTATTTAATTAAATTACTAAAATAAATTATTTGTATTTAACATATTTACACAAATTCTCATTTTAAAACTATAAAGTGATATATTAGCGAGCAAAGAATAGACATTCAGAGAAATTTTGTAATATTTTTAGAGGAACATTAACAAGTTGTTGAAAGAATACAGTAAATGGATACCCGGATACACGGTTGGCTACACAAGGGTTAATAGTTGCAAGTTATCAAGACGTTCGATGCTGTGTTTTATTTTGAAGACAGAAACGAACTAATTTGGCAGAATAATCGTCAGCAGTACTCAACGCTTATGCGGAACCTCGTTCCTCGTGCCACTTCTTATTTTTTAACATGCTAGAGCTACGGTGTCGAAATTAATCGAAAATATTAAATATTAAATATAATATTAAATATAAAATATTAAACTGTCTATTCTTATTCCAGAGAATCCATAGAATATTCTGTAACAGATGGACAATTGTGTCTATTGAAACACAAAATAACATCAATGCTATACTTCAATTGTATATGTATACTTTATTATTATATGAATTTGATAATTTTTATGAAGTTACAATTACACAAATTCGCAGGAAAGGTCACAGCTAAACAGGAGTAAAAATATCCTAAAGGTCAAAGAGCTTCCGATAAAATGATGGAACGTGGAAGTGGCAACAGAAGAGGCCGACGATAGCTGTTAACTAAGGTTTCCTACGTAAAGCAGCACTGTTAAGGTTTCTGCTCATAGAAACTTTGAAAAGACAAGACCGGGTTTACTACGTAACATACATTGTATAATCGCTTTCCTACCGCTATTAATAAGTGTTTAGGCACTCCTCGAAAATTGACGGAATATTAAGAAAAGGATTTTGGAGAACCACGCAATACCTTCAGGAATTCGACTCTTGGATCAAAATTTTATCTTTCAACAAGATAATGACCCAAAACATACGTCTAAATTATGTAAAGAGACTATTTACGCCATTTACAGGAGGAAGGAACAATTAAAATTATGGAATGGCCTTAGAGCCCTGACTTGAACCCGATCGAGTTACTGTGGGAAGAATTGGACCGGGTAGTACGGCAATCAGCTCCAACATCAGCTAACGATATGTGGAACAAGCTTCAATCAACTTGGACCTCAATAACGTCAGAAACTCTGGCAAAACTTATTGCGAGAATGCCTCGATTGTGCGCTGCGATTGTTCAATCAAGAGGAGGTCACATAGATGAAACAAAAATTTAAATTAAGGGTTGTAATTTTCCCATTTATTTAGTATATTTCCATAAATGTATGTGTGGATGTACATAAAAAATAAATGTTTTCACATTTTTCCTGAGTTTTTATATGATTTATGCTCTTATTGAGAGTGCCTAAACATTTATGAGCGGTAGTGTATGTATGCATTTAATCGAAAAGTGCTTGAATACTAAAATGTAAATTGTATGGTCGGCGCTTAAATAAATGAATTCAATTGTAATTATTCAAAAATATCGTTTATTATAACTAGACTGCAGATTTTATACATTTATGGCAAAACTGAATAGACGAAATCAAAACAGTGACAATATTCTAAGAATTTAAGAATATTGTTGCATTATTTTTGACTTAATAATATGGTTAAGAAAAGAAACGTGTGTGTGTGTGTGTGTGTGTGTGTGTGTGTGTGTGTGTGTGTGTGAAAGTACAGTAAAGTCGCGTTATTTCTCAGCGATCGCCTACCCAGAATTTGTCAAGTGCCTACTCACTCCACTGACGGCCAACTCCGCAGGGCGGCGATGATTGATCTCGGTTCGGGTATATCGGTGTGAACCACTACTAATCCAATAACAAAACATCTTTAGTTTTCATTATTTTTTATGGGACTTTCACCAACTTTGTTCTGGCATTTTTCTGATTAAAATGATACCAAATACGATATCATTTCAACTGTATTTAGTATTTAGTGGTTTAATCGACGATGAAAGTTTCGGGTGCAAGCATATGGGAACGAAAGAGACGCGGACAGTCGCCGTGGCCGGCACAGTTGAAAGAATTTCCCATACATTGTTCATCGTTGCGTTCGAAACATTCATCGACGATTAAACCACTAAATACAGTTGAAATTATATCGTGTTTGGTGTCATTTTAATAAAAAAAATGCCAGAAATAAGTTGGTGAAAGTCTCATAAAAAATAATGAAAACTAAAGAAGTTTTGTTATTGGATTGGTAGTGGTTCACACCGATATGCTTCGGCAGCGCGATCCGTATTTACATGCTGTCTACGTTCGGCTTCGTTTGTACTCTCGGCGCGGTCGGCGGTCATAAAAAAATAGTGTCGGTTGCAAAATAACGCGACTTTACTGTACTGTGGTGAGATGACAAGAAGGTGCCCGGGGCAAGACTTGTGTCCCCAATCTACCTTCCTCTTCTACGACGCTATTTTTAAAATTATTTTAATTTTGATTTTCTATAAAAATCCGCAATCTAATTATAACACTCGACAATGCGATTCAATTTGCGGTCTGTTGCATTACTGTATCCAGCTCTGACGCTCTAGGACAGCGTTCGGATTTACGATGGCCGAGTTTCGAAGGCTACGCCCCCTCGACCCGGCCGCGCGTCTCGCTCCCCGTGGCGATCATAGTTCGGGGCGCGTTCCATACTCGCTATTCGTGACGCCTAGGAGAACTATGGCCGTCACGGGGAGCGAGACGCGCGGCCGGATCGAGGAGGCGTAGCCTTCGAAACTCGGCCGTCGCGTCGCGAGTGAGTAAATCTGAGCGCTGCTCTAGGAAACTAACGAAACACGAAAACAAAATAAGTCACATTTATTTAATGAGCGATTTCCTTAACAGTAAAAATGAAGAGTAAGGCAACTTTCATACTGAATGATTGAAAACAATTTAGTGAATTTATACTAAGAAAGAAAGCCCACAATCATATATGTCGGGACGTGACGGCAGCGACGTAACCCGTTGGCAATGACGCGTAACGTTTGTCTATTGTACAAGACAATTATTTTGTCTTTTGGAATTACACGTCTGCGTAGGATTAAGTTTAGTTCTAAAATAACAATTTAGGCATTTAGTTTATGCTTTTCCCGTCGAACAGCTGAAAGCCAGATGCTTGGTCGTGTCTTAGGAATTTCCCAGCGAAAGGGCAATAAAGCGTTTCCCATTACCTGCATCTCTTTACGTGCCGACGCAAGGAGAGATGCGAAATGAGATCCCTTGAAGGGATGGGCTGGGGCCTTGTTGAACATGATCACGAGCGGCAGAACGGTTTCGGCTACGCTACAGTAAAGAGCGTTTGAGTTTTTGGAAAGCTATCGTCGTGGGCAGAAATGGAAATGGACAGACGTGAGATTGTGTAACAAGGTTCTACCAGGCTCGTGGGCTCGTTGACATGTCTCGTCGTTGCGTTACGGGATCGCGGATGAGGGTGGTCGCGTGCGACGGCGGTCGTTGTTTCCTTGTTCTTTGATTTTTCGTGGGAAAAATGAGTGAATCGGTGAAGAACGTCTCCGGTCAAACTCCGACGGGTTCAATGGAGAACCTTTCCGATCGGTCTCCGACATATATGTTGTGACGTGGCAGGTTTTGCCGACGTCCTTTCGAACCGGTAACGAGAGGCCGGGTCGCCCTCTGGCAGTGCCGATGCGAAACGGCCGTTGCGATCGCTCTCCCTGGGAAGTCCGAGTCCCAGTGGACGAGAATAATCGCATTTTGGAACGTCGTGCCACTGAGCGCGACGCGAAGTTTCAGGGCCGTAGCCGGACCTCGAGGGGTTCCGGATCCTGTTTCCTGTCGCAAGTCTGCGCAGAATCCTCACTAAGAGACGCTCGGAACCGATCCCTGTCGACCCTGTCGCCATCTCATCCGGAAAGAGTAACGAGGCCCAATGCCGCAGCGGCTCACGTCCATCCCTCCACGAGACGCGGCCAATCGTTAAGGATTGTCGGAGAAGAATTTCGAATTCAGCGAGGGCCAGGGGCTCGTAACGCGGAATTCGACATTGCCGCGAAAGCGTTCGCGATAGATCCGAGCGTCACGCCGGAGGAAACAGATGAGGAAGTAGAGGGACGCCTCGCTTCCGCGTTCGCGAGACAACCGAATTGGGACACTGTGTCGTTGGTCGTAGTCGAGGCTAGACCTTGAAATTTTGCGTAATTGTAAAGTTCCTTTTGCGACTGCCGAAGCAGAGGGACGAACATCGTTGCCTTTGGTAAGTGCCGGTCAGGCCGGAATAATTTATTTGTGACCAATTCGTGTTGGCTCGGGGGCTTGTTTGCGGGTCCTTCTTTGCGTTGCGAAACACCGTGTCCGTAGGCGTTGCCGAAGACCGGTGATAGCTACACCGCGAGGAACGCGAGGCCGGTGGTCGAGGCCCGTGCGAACCAGATTGGTAACGAGAATCCGGTCAGATAACGCGGCCGCGGGATCCCTGGTTTGGATTGTTCGACGCCGGATTTGTGACGCGGAATCGCGGATTCTCGGGGGATTCGTAGCGGGGTCGATTTTCGCGAGTATTTTGTGCAACCCTCGAAACGGTCCACGGTGGGACGACGTGACGTGCCCGTTTCGCCATTTCTTTGCGCCACTTCGTTCCTTCGACACAGTCAGACAATTGTATCGCGTATTCCATCGGAGCCTTGCAGATTAATGCCGAGCAAACGGCTGTAACTTTCGCGAAAATCCTGTACCTGCCGGGCTCGACGTGCCGATTAGCGAACGAGAAAGATACGCGCGAATGGCCGAACATCAGCTGTAGAATATTGTGATCGCGCGCGGCTTAGAATTTGACTGCTGCCGACTTCCACCGGCAGCACACGACCACCCGTTTAATAAACGATTGTTGTAGCCGATTTCTCGTGTCTTATTTTCCTGTGAGAAACGTTTCCGCCGCGGGGAATGCCCCGTCCTTTCCCCACGTAGAACCCTGTATCTGTACTTCGCGAGCTATCTCAGGTTATCGCGCACTTCTCGCGGATTCGGAATTCGCGTTCGCGATTCGTGGCTTCTTCCGACACTTTTACGTGACACAATAGCGTGTCTGGCGCCCGAATTTAGTTTTTCGATTCGTAAAATCGTTGCGATCCGAATGTGCGAGCGACTGTTTGTCACGGGCAGAGCCGGAACTAGCCGCTTCGGCGCCTGTGGCAAGAACCTAAAAAATTTGATGTAGCGCCCCCACGAGACCTATGTGCGTTGCGCCCGTTGCGACCCTACGACCGTTGCGCCCGTGGCAGGTGCCACCTTCGTCACGCTCTAGTTCCGGCACTGGTCACGGGTGGACCACGTGTCGCGCGGCCGAGCGTGGCCCGGCCTCTAAGCCTGTAAATACCCGATACCGCTTAATTTTCCGTTCTTCGAAAAAATAGGCGACGTGACAATGTATTGTATAATTAGAGTGCGGATCTTTATACAAAATAAAACTTTTCTACTTGAATAGCGTCAAACTGGCATGAAATAGAAAACTATTTTCTCTTTCAACATGTTCAATCGGCTGAAAATAACACAGTAGCACTTTAAAATTCTTCTAATTTCTTTACTGTTGCAAGTTACGTCTACTCATTTCTATCATAAATGCATAAAATCCGCTGTCAAATAATAATTCAACAACGTATACACTAAACATTAGGGTGGCTCTTATGTACTTTTGACGAAAATTTTTTCCAAAATTTCTTTAGAAATTCAAAAGTCGAAAATAAGAGCCACCCTACTATACATGCATGATTATTTGATTGACATTTCAGAAACTCTTGTATACCATGAAAACCACAAACATTTCTCTTTCAATAAGAGATGCTCGACTGATGTTCAATGAGAAACTGATATACACAAGTATCTTTAGACTTTAGAGTTCGTTACTTCTGTGTCGAAATTTTACAATATTACGCGTGGTTTCGTATAACCTGTATTTACCCCATACTATAATATTTTTTATTCTAATTTATCAAAACTATATATCTCATTCTATGAAGCGGATCACATTTTCTGCACTATGTCACGGATGTTGCTGCAATTGAAATATGTTGTAGGCCATGTGAAGTTAGGTAGGCTGAAGAAGTCATTATTTTGTTATCTTTGAAATTGTCTAAAAGATACCCTCTTGGTTTTCCCAAGCCTGCCGGTGAATAGCGGTCGAATATTAAAGAAGAAGAATCGTAGAATACGGTAACATTTTTATCACATTTTTTACACTCGAATCTGGGGTCCTTGTAAAACAAAAATATTTTTAATATTTTTGCGTTTAAAAATTACATTTGCGTAGAAAACGGTATTATAAATTATTTAAAACGATCAGTCGTTTGCGAATATTTTGGAGAACGAACATTCACACAGATATATAACGTCCACAAAGAAGTTTTTCTGAATAACTGAATAAAATTTTAGCAATGAAATTCAGAAGTATTTTCGATATTTGTCTTACCAGGTTATTTTTCAAATTTTTTCCCGAAATTATCATGCGACATAGTGGAATAGGGGAACAAGAGATACCACTGAAAAAACGCATTCACAATAGTACCTCCATGGTAATGTGGAAACCTAACGATACGGGTGTCGCCCTAATATGCCACGCACAGTTCATAGGGTACGCGCCTGAGCTGCCTAGAGCATTATGACCGTCACGGGGAGCGAGACGCGCGACCAGGAGAAGGAGGCGTAGCCCTCAAAAACTGGCTGAAAAGTGACGGTCGTTGCTGACCGCTGATGTAGATATAACAAATTTCAATTTCAGCAAAATCCGAGACATAGTGCGACAAAAACGATTTGCTTCACATAGAATGACCCATAGTTTAAATTTTCCGTATTTTGTAAAGTGCTATCAAAAATGTCTTTATTTTAAACTTTATTATTTTGTTTACATAAATTATACGTCAGTAGTCTTATTATAGCTAGCTTAAAGCGAGAACTTATTCAAACGATCGAATAAATTACACCGTTCAACAAACTTTATTTTATAATTAATTTTATCTTATTTTTTATTTTATTTTTATTATTTCCGAAATTCTAACATCCGTTTTTTATCAAATATTGTGTACATAATGTATTAGATCTGAACAGTAAAGTTTATGCAGTTGCTTTTTACATATAATTATTCTATAAACTCCCCCGAAGAAAATTATATAGATAAATATTATATTATGATGATTTAACCCTCTCCGTCCCTCGTGTCAATTTTTTATGTAAATGATAATGTTATTCTACCATTTGTAGAACAATTGGTCTGAAACTTTATGACTTATTTCTGCAACATGACAACATATTCTAACATATACATATACGGGGTGGTACAGTTTTAAAGCGCCAATCTAAACAAGAAAGAAATGTTATATAACATTTATATGTACACGTATATATGTATTGTGTGTCAATTTCTCACACACATTTTTAACGTTTTTTCAAGTTCTCTGACGACGAATTGAGTGCTTTGTAATTGTTATGTGATAATTAAGCATTTATTGTACAACCCCTTCAGAATTCAGCTAAACATGTATAGCTTCGAATATGAAAAATTTTCGAGAACGTTTTCGAGACAAAGGTAAGAACGATATGATCGGAACAAAGCGAAGTCAAACATGCGAGCAATACATTGTTTCATTTCATTTCATGTTTTGGTATTGTGTAAATTTGACACACAAGGACCTCATATTTTCAATAATGAAATCACGATAACAGTAATATTTATTCACTTATAAAAATAAACAAGTTGATTACATATTTAATGGTAATGTTGAAAACAAAATTTATTACGATTATCACAGTGATCTGAAGTTTTATCAAGATATTGATTTTTCTATACTAAATATACAAAATTTGGTGTGACAAAAGAAAGTCAACATATCGTTTAATAACACTGTCCAACACCAAGTTTGTTTCACAATTACATTGTGATGGTGGTTCTTATAGAGTTTTATGCGCTGATTCCGAATCTGCCCTTAATTTTTTTCCCAGACGAACAGTTTTTGAGAAACATGACTTTGAAAAAAAAACATATTTTTCAACTTTAAACAAATATCGTGACGTTATTATAAAAGATATTGAATTGTTCTTTCCAGCAAAAGATTCTGTAGACTTCCCCGAATACAGTGATATCTAATATTAATACATTATGAATGTTTAAACATGTTTAAACAATCATTAAAGACGGAAAGACACCACTTTTGCACGAATGTTTGAGGATATTTTTGAAATTATCTCAAAAAATGAGGGTCCAGCGTAAAATTGAACTATATCACGCGATAGAGCAGACTTTTATCTTGAGAAACCGCCCCTTTGATTGATTGATAAGTGAATAAATATTACTGTTATCGTGATTTTGAAAATATGAGTGTTAACTTACTTCTCTTATCTACTGTATATAGAAACGTCGATTTAACTGAAAGGACACTCTAAACTCTAAAGGCTTAAATCTTTATGATCAATTTATTTTGAAAACCGACTATATAGCAGTGAATGTAGCAAATGTATCTCTATTGCGTATACGAATAGAATCAACAACAGCTACAAGTAGGGTTGCCAACCGCCCCAGATTAGCCGGAATTGTCCCGGAGTTGAAGTGGCTGTCCGGAATCCCAGTTGAATATCAAACTGTTCCAGAATTTCAGAGAAAGCTATACTATTGCAAAAACTCCTAAGAATATAATAAAGATTTATTATTATGACGATGTATATAAATGGACCATCGGGCTTGTATAATAATGAAAATTTAAGAAAAGACGTAGAAGAAATGTATAGTAATTCTTCTATAGTCGCAAAAAGGTCGTACACGTTGAAGGCAAAAAAATATCCCCTCCACTGTATCAATCTGATCTCGGCTCGGGTATATCGGTGTGAACCACTAGTAGTCCAATTATAAAACTTCTTTATTTTTCATTATTTTTTTATGGACTTTCACCAATATATTTTGTGGCATTTTTCTGATTACAATGATACTAAACACGATATAACTTCAACTGTATTTAGTGGTTTAATTGGCGATGAAAGTTTCGGGGACAAGGAAGGACAGCGTATGAGAAAATTACATATTATATATTACATATATACACATATATACATACTTATAATAATTAAATACTAATCTACCAATTTAATTAAATTTTCATAATAATTTAATAGTATATATATGTATATATATATATATAATACATATTATATATTATATGTATACAATACATATTATATATATATATATATATATATATATTTTCATAATAATTTAATAGTATATATATATATATATATTTAATACATATTATACAGAGTGAAAATTATAATGCGTTACAGACGAATATTTCCAAAAATATCTAGGTGCACGGTAGTGCACCAGCCAAGTTCTCGTACTACCTCCTTTTACACGAAACAACTTAGCCGTTTTTTAGAGGCTTATAACTCGGCACTGGAGGCAGATGGAGAGATGTAATTTCATACACTTGTTAAATGCTATCATGTCTCAATATTGATAAAACATTAATCTTCCAACATTAGTAGATTCCGAGATATAGGATCTCAAAAATCGCTTTTGTCACTGACTGACTGACTGACTGACAGATCATCAAAACCTTTTGGGTACTTCCCATTGGGGACTCACAAGCTTGAAATTTGGTACATAGGTCCACCATAACAAACACTCAAAGGAATAATTATCAAAGTTTGAAATTTTAAAATAATTTTTTTTTTTTAAATTAAAAACGTTAAAATTGGATTCAACCATGGATTCTTGCACGAATTAGAACCTGTAAAAACAAAGTTTGATATAATGAATCGGGCATATGTTCACCGTGAACAGTTTCCATGGAATTCACTTCATTAACTTCGACCCGAACAAAATTATAGCCCAAGAGACTGGAATAATAGAATACAAAAGATTAAGATCCTTATATCGACCAGATCTACCCGTTATGGTACACCAGAAAACGAGAGTTCGAAAAATTGAAGACCGCGAGTGGGCACTCCGACCACACATCGAAGAAGTACAAATTCCTGACCCTAAAATTCCTAAACCAAGAATACAAAGAAAAAGAAAACCTCCTGCAATTAGAAAAAATAATCAACTAACAAAGAAAAAAAAACAACATAAACCTCAAACGGGACAAAGTTTCAAATAGGTATAAATAGGTAGTAAAACGAACATGCATTTATTAATTTACTTAATGTCCACCTTAAAGATAAAAAATGTTTAGGATTTAATGAATCAGGGATAAGAGTAATATCTACTTGATAACTGATGAAATTTCAACAAAAATCGATGAAATCCCAACAAAAACATCCTCTAAACAGGAGCCATGTTCCTATGGCCGTAAAAAGTTGTGAGATCAAACAAAATACGGCCAAGTTCGTTAGCTTAGAAATACCTCTTGCAATGTTACTTTTTAAACCAATGGCCATAAAAGGTGTTAGGTAGCGGCCAAGTTTGAATAATTTAGCCCTCCATGTAACTCTTTAAAAATTAAATAGCGTTCTTTTAAACTAATTTTTACAAACGCTTTTTTCAGTATTGCAAGARGTATTTCTAAGCTAACGAACTTGGCCGTATTTTGTTTGATCTCACAACTTTTTACGGCCATAGGAACTTGGCTCCTGTTTACAGGATGTTTTTGTTGGGTTGATTATACGCAAAAATGTTTCAGATGAAAGTTGTTCAGTGCCGAAGGGGACATCATGTGATGGGACTTCCATTTTTCCCGGTGGACACTCCAAGGTGAGGTGGAGCTCAATTTTCTTTCTTTAAATGGAATATCCTATTTTTTATACCATAAATCGATAGAGTATCAAATTCTGAGTATAAAAGTGTTGACCTTCATATGTCCTAAACCTAATAGTTAACGAGATATTATCCAAAGAAGAAAGAAAATTATCTCGATATCTCGTTAACTATTAGGTTTAGGACATATGAAGGTCAACACTTTTATACTCAGAATTTGATACTCTATCGATTTATGGTATAAAAAATAGGACATTCCATTTAAAAAAGAAAATTGATCTTCACCTCACCTTGGAGTGTCCACCGGGAAAAATGAAAGTCCCACCACATGATGTCCCTCTCGGTACTGAACAACTTTCATCTGAAACATTTTTGCGTATAATCAATATTTTTGGAGATATTCGTCTTTAACGCTTTATATACACACCCTGTATATACTTTTATATATTGCAGTGTTGGGCGATATGTCCAGGAACTGTGTGTCTCGCAATCAGAAAAAGTTGGCAACCCTAGCTACAAGCCATGTTTCGTCTTTAATGCAGAAACAAAATGTGCAAGTACTTTGGCAAAACACGCGACGCAGACAGTTGTTGTACATACACAATGTGGAAGATGATAGGGCGATCATTTCGTTTGTAACCGATAAACAGTTGACACACTATTTTCATAAAAAATCGGCAATGTCTCAAAGATCCTGACAACTGTTTCGAGCACCCTGCATACAAGGGACATTCGTACAATTCCCGGTAAGTGGTTACTGTATGTGTACAGTATGATTCAGCTAACAATAAGTGTGCCATCAAAATTATATATAAAGTATTTGGTATATGAAACAAATGGCTGAAGCGAAAGTGGTATGGTTTCAAGAATAGCATACAATAAAATAATTAATTTTTCCAGTCTGTTTCGAGATATAAAGGTCACCTTGAGTTTTTTCTTGTAGAGGGTAAATTTTAATTTTGCGATTGCATAAATTGTTGATGTAAGTTATGCTCAAAATGTTCTCGATTATAATGGAGAGTTCAATTCTTTATTCAATGGCAAAATTAAAATTTACGCTCCAAAAACCAGAAAAAACCCAAGGTGACCTTTATATCTCGATAAAAACAGAAAAACTGATTGATACATCGTATTGATTAGCTGGATCACCCTGTATAGGTATACTATGTGTAATTAATTGATGCGAACGAAAACTTATTGGAACTCGTTCCACAGGTATTCGCTACATTCCTGTACAATATTTGCGCAGAATAAAAATTAAGCTTTTAATTAAATTTGCCGCCTAGAAATTTTTTGAGCAACACCTCACATATTTACGTATTCATAATGGAATGATTTATAAAATCTTTATTAAAAAAGTGAGTAGAATAAGTTTATGTAAGTAATATAACAACTGTTTAACTCTATTACTCGTAATGTAGGAAAGTTTTTGAAATTTGAAAGACGTATTCCTTTGTATTGATCTTTTTCAATACTCACACACCACATAGGAGGAGTAAACATTGATTAAAACACTTACTGAAAGTTAGTTGGCCAAATGTGGGTTGAACTGTGTAATTAAAGATCTGATATCTGTATTAGTAATAAATTACTGTACTCACGAAAATTAAATATTGAAAATTCATCGAATTGAAATTCAATTTTGTACATACTCCGGAAGTATCCTCTCCAGATATAGAAACTCTTTGAAAGTGTGGTACGAAATCATTTTCCTCGAGGTTGAAAATATGGTCGACGTCATCTGGTATGCCAGGTCCAAGCGAGGGTTCATAGTGACTACGACGTTCTTCTAGATCTTTGGCAGCTCTGAAAAAATAGAATAAACATGTTTCCTCTGGCACTGACAAAGAAATTGTAGAAAATGCACGTTACATGTTAATAGATAATTCGGGAATACGATACAATAATTCCTTTTCGATGTTTAGAATGCTAAAAACTCGACGATTATCGTGAATATAGTGGCAAACGAGTCAAATCGCGTAATTATTCATGGCTGGTTCAGTACTCTCACCAACCGGTCGATGAACAGAATAAACGTAATTACAAAGGGTAGGTGAGACAGATCAGTAGCCCATTGCCAACAATGTATAACACCGCAAACGAACAAAATGAATAAGCTATTAGCGGAAATCAAAATTGTTCTATCTTTCATGATGTCATCGATGCACCAATTTTATTTTGTTGATGAAAACAAATTCGAATATAATCTGATTTAAATCATATATAGATACAGTAATGCTCCAGGATATTCAAATCAATTACTTAAGGGGAGAAGTCCCTATAAACGGTCAAATTTTTTATCAATCTTTAGTTTGTTGCAGAGACCAACACGCTAATCCTTTCAGAGCTTTAAAGGTACATTATTTAACATTACAACAGGTAAATAGCATTTCTGGGATAATAAAATTATGATTAATACAAATGAAATTGACTGGCATCGTAAATAAGTATTTTCCTGAAACTGTAACATTTGTTTCTGAAACCAAAAAGTGGTTAAAACTGACAATCTGGTTAAATCTTCAGGTGCATGTTCTGAGGAATATTCTGAACTGAAAGCGTGGAAAACTTGAAGTTGATCGGTCAAATAGTTTTTGAGTAATTTCCGGCGCCAATTTTGAAAATGTGGTTTCGAAAAAAACGCGTTGCAAGTTTGAAGTCAATAAAAATTGTACTTTATTTACACATACTACGTACGCTACTCGAAGTCTTAGTTTTGTTTACTTTGAAACTATCTAAACAGCTAAACGTTTAGTTGCTTAGTGTAACAATGTCTAGATACAGAGTTGAATTTCGGTCTATAACTTCCAGAATATATTTTCGCAATGTTTTAGAAGCAAGTTATGGAACAAAAATTTGGTCAATTGTTCAATCGCTTTATAGGGTCTTCTCCTCTTAGAAAGATCAACGAAAATGGCCATTTCATCAACAAGAATAGGAAAGCAAGACAGACAAAAACAAGACATTTCGAGCAACGCATACTAACTACTAATTGTAAGTTAGCATACGGATACTGTTAGCGCGACCGCAGAACAATTACAATTATCTCACAAGTGTGTTTATGTTTGCTCGTCACCTATGCGCTCGGTATCTTTAAATGTGTGTATGTATCAGTCTATCTATTTAACATTCTCCTTTCTTTGTATTATCCTGGGTCGTGTCAGACTAGACATCAACGTCGAAATAAACGTTCTCTTGTCCAGTGATCGATGACTTTTATTCCTTATTCTAACTTCGAGAAATAACTTTCGGCATCTATATAAGGTGAAATGCCCTAAGTGTGGACAAGCCAAAAGTGATACCTAAATCTGGACAATTGAATTTTTATAGTAAAACCAATAATTAAGAGATTAAATAATTATATTATATATTCTGAGGCCCTAGCTACAAGTAGATGTGAATATTATTTGATTAAGACATCAATTGAAATTTAAAAATAAATTCAAAGTTTATCTGAAAACAGTATACATAAAAAATCTATAAAAAAAACCTTTTAAAAACCACGCTTATATTAAAATGGACTAAAAAGGAGAAAATTAATTATAGACATTGATGTGGGCGCTCCACGCTTTTATTTATGGTCACCAATGTCTATAAAAATTATTTTCTCCTTTTTAGTGCATTTTAATATAAGCGTGGTTTTTAAAAGGTTTATTTTATATATTTTTTATTTTCTACTTTTTAGTCTTTACATATCTTGTAATCGATTTTAATTACCACTTCAACCAAGATCTTTTGTAAAAGGGAAAATATTGTGTCATGATTAGATAATTTATCGTCACGCTTTTATAGCTAAACTAAATAAATATCCTATTAAATTTGATGTAAGAAAGGAGATGCAAGACTTGTATGACATGATCTACTGAATTACTAGTGATCTATTATAAAAGAATGAGGGAATGACTCCGAGAGACGACGTCTCTTTATGAAGTCCGGAATAGGACTGAGACTGAGACTGAGACTGAGCCATTCGTTGCGAAGTGGGTCAGTGGAGTGGGGATGAGTCAGAGTGCGCACGCGTAGTGAAGTAGAGAGCTGGCGCTGGCGCGCAGAGTGGGGATTGCTGAACGCGATGACTCACTACTGTGTATCGCGCGGCGAGGTGTGACGGTTAATATTTAAATTTTTTTTTCTCCTAAACGCACAGGTTTTTAAAAAAAAATTTTTTTTTAATATTGCATTGTCATCCAGTTCTGAGCTATGTTTAAAGTTTCAAGTCTCTAGCTCATCGGGAAGTGGTTTAAAATTCGATTACAAAATTTGACGAATACAACAACAACTCGGCAAGCTAATATAAGCGTGGTAAAAATAGTCTATTTACATGCGAATCATGTGCATTTATAGTTTGAACTTTTATTAGAGAAAAAGATATACTTTAAAATAAATTGGCAATCGAACTTAACTTAAATAATAATTATTAATTCAAAATAATTCAAATATTAGATGTCCAAGTTTAGGACTGTTTTGAAATATACATAAGTACTCCATACTAGGACGCGATGGCAATAGCTGTCGCACTATAAGCTCAATGTGCATACGCCTGAAGCCCGACACGTGTTTGCGACTAAAAGCAATCCATTGTTTGCAAATTATTTAACTACATGTACGTATAATTAGTCTTTTATTAACTTGAATAACGTATGTAGAAAATGTATTCCGGCTGGTACGTTAATAATACTTTATGTTTATATCATAAATCTATCAGTATTAATACCTAACCTCAAAAGTTGTATTATGACAACTTGTATTAAAACAGTAAATGAAAATTAATTAATCATATCGATATAATTCCTAAAAAAATGTTTTTTCAGATTGTAAACCTGCTTTAAAAATTAAATTTGATAATGGCCATCAGTAGAAGTAAAACTTTTGATTCTAGTCGTAAAAGAATTAATAAGTATCATGAAATACAAATTAAAAGTAAGAGCAAGCCAAAAGTATACATAAAATCTAAGGATATTATTAAAAATGACAGATTGAAGGGAAATAGAAGATTGATTAAAAATAAAAAATTGAACAGAACTGAAGAATTTTATTCCGTTGAGTCCATCGTACAAGCTCTTAATGCAGTGGGTGGTGGGTTACCGTTAAGGGAAGCCGCTGATCTGTTTAAGAAAAGCACACTGCATTCTAAAATGAAAAATTTAAGTTCGGTGGATGCTAAGAAAGGACCACCAACTTTACTATCGAAGACAGAAGGAAGACCTTGAAAAAAGGGAGCAAGAAAAAAATTATGTCAAAAAAGCAGAAAAACGAGAGAAACAAAATTAAAAAAGAACAAGAACAAGAAATCAATAATAATTTACAAGAAAGAAAAAAGATAATTACACAACAAATTAAAGATATAAAGTTAAAAATCAATGAAAAGTGTAAAAAAATAAGGTCTAAAGCTACTTATGATAATAAAGATGAAATTAAAGAAGAGAAAGCAAAATTATATATATATTATCCTGTATATTATCCTCTATATATATCCCACCCTGTATATATATATATATATATAATAACAATAATAACAATAATATTAATAACAATAATAATAATATATATATATATATATTATTATTATTGTATATTAAATTCTGTCCTGCTTAATTCTCATTTTCTGTTGTAAAGCAAGCAAATTGCTTATACAATATTTTCATATGTACATCATTAAAGATTTAATAAAGTTCGATGTTATAGATCAGGCATGGGCAAATTTTTGCTTGATCGGAGGTATTCTCAAGGAATACCCCCACTTCTCCCGGCCGCGCGTTTCGCTGCTCGTGGCGGCCGTAGTGCTCGGTGCACTATAGTACCTGTTATGCAGATTATATGTAGGTTCAATTTGTCCCGGTATAGGCTTTACTTCTGTTCAGATACTAGCTTAGATTGGATTTAGTATGTCCAACTATAGGTTTGAATTATTCTTGTTAATACAATTAAAATATTAATCTAAACAACGATTTTGGGATTTCAAATTACTTTACAAAATCTAAATTTTATGTTAAAACTCTTAAAAAATTATTTTTGTTTATCTAAACTGATAAAATTAAAGGTAGCAAAAAATGCTGTTCAGACATAGAGCATTTCACCTTACCTGTTTTGCTATTAGGCTACAAGATTAGAATTATCTCTCTCTCTCTCTCTCTCTTTCTTTCTCTCAACAGATACATTATGCAAAATTACTTTTAAAAATTATTGAAGATAGATAGAAAGAAGAGATACACGTACAGTCATTGTAGTGCAAGATTGTGGAATCTTTTGAAGCGTTCTTACGTACAGTATATTTAATGGGTTTATATTAACTAATCAAATGCATATATTCATTCTGACAGCGGATCCCGTAATATTCTTACTTTCAAAATATAGCAACTGTAAACAATCTGTGAGCCAACGGTACCGAAATACCGTCAAATTAATGGAATACAATTACAGTATTTTATCCATAAATGTCCCAAATGTCTGACCTGTAAATGTCCCAGATCTATCCCCACTACTGCGGGGTATACCCCCTTGAAGGGCCGTGAAACTCGAGAGGCCTCGGTCGCCGAGTAGTATAACATCATGCGGCTCGGGTATATCGGCGAGATCACACTAATCCGAATTTCTAACTTCTTTATTTTTCATTATTTTTTTATGGAACTTTCATTAACATATTCGTGGCATTTTTCTAATGCAAAATCATACCAAATATGATATAATTCCGATGATATTTACTTGTGTAATGGACGATTAAAGTTTCTGGTGCAAGGAGCGCGAGCCTTTGAACTGTGCCGGCGGCTGTGTGGCTCTCCGCGTCTCTTCCTTTCCTATGCGCTGTCCTTCCTTGCGTCAGAAACTTTAATTGTCCATTACACAAGTAAATATTATCGGAATTATATCATATTTGGTATGATTTTGCATTAGAAAAATGCCACGAATATGTTGATGAAAGTTAATGATGAAAAATAATTGATGAAAAATAAAGAAGTTAGAAATTCGGATTAGTTATGTTTACACTCCTCGGCGACCGAGGCCTCTCGAGCTCGGCTGTCCTTCTCTACGTTCGGCAAAAGTCAAAGAATACTATCCCTGGCGCATAAATGTACCTCAGCAGACCCGTGCTGGGGACTTATATCGATAAAATACTGTAGTAGCTTTGTTTCAACTATTTGTACAGAGAGTTTGGTTGCAAGAATATTGTAGATCGATTTGAAGCGATAGGTTGAATCGATTGATTCTAGCAGCTGGTTGGCTAGTGGTTCGATAAAAAGGGAAGCGCGAAACACGTAGAAATGCAGATAGACTATAGTTGTCCTGAGCATGCGATCGAAGCACAGTAGTAAAAGTTTCGATTTTAGGTGGACAAAAGTCATTTTTCTCAGCTGTCCCAATCGTAATTTTGTTGGGACAATTTATTAGTGGAAATTACCCAAGTACATTATTTTATGGATAATGTTTTTATTTTCCCCTTTTTTATGCCTGGTACGAATTAACGAAATGTACTACACCCGCAGAAAATACGAACGATAAAGTGATTATCTATTTGTAAAGTGTATAATAGAATGGAGGTATGTAAATTGAACCCAATATGTACTTTTTTGTTTCGAATCAAAATTACAGAATGTGAATTGAATGAACCCTTCTTATAAGCGTTCTTTTTCTAACATACAGGGTGTCCCACCCGATTTCGATATCTCGATTTTCTCGCTGTTGTTACTCGTAGCAAAAAATGTTTCAGTGGAGCCCTGAATGGTATCGAGTGGAGCATATTCTGATATTATTAGTTTTCTCGTGAGTGGACGTGTAAAGGTCATATAAAGGTCAACTTTGTTTTTTTAAATGAAATGAGGTATTTTTGAATACATCAATCGATGCAGCTGGTCATTCGTTATAAAAAAGTACTAACCTATGTATGTCGAAAAATTATTAGTTCAGGAGATATTTCAATTTAAATAATTCTAAAACACCATTGCTGTCGTACCAAGACATTAGCGTTTATTATTGATTTTCTCGCTATTGTTACTCGTAGCAAAAAATGTTTCAGCGGAGGCTTGAATGGTATCCAATGGAGCATATTCTGATGTCATTAGTTTTTTCGTGGGTGGACACGTAAAGGTCATATAAAGGTCAACTTTGTTTTTTTAAATCAGGAGACATCTAACATTTGTTTAAAAAATAACCGGAGCATTAATTGAACAAATGTTAGACGTCTCCGTAGCCCCCCTACCGTTTTGTGGGCCTTAGCGGGTTGTATTACAGCGCGTCCCCCGATGGGGACGCATTTTCTTCGGGGCGTTCTTCTCCTTACGGGGTAGCGGCGACTTCCTCCCTCGGCCGGGGTCGGAACCACGATTCTGTTCCGAGCGAGGGAGGAAGAGAGGCGCCGAGGGGTCGCGACCCCCAGGGAGGGTGCGGATGACCTGCCCGGAGTCCTTGTAGCTTAGGAATGGGGGAAGATCGCGCTCCCCCCCCCCCCGGAGGTATCGTGTTGGCGGGAGGGATGTCCAGATTTGTATCAGGATTCCTGGCTCTTTGCATTAGCCTAGGTCGATTATCGTGGGGTTTTTAGAGGGTATGACCTAAAGGGCGGCCCCTGGGCGGTATGTGTAATGCATGTCTCTCACTTTAAAAAAAGTTGTATCCATAGCGAGCGGAGACCCAGGACACGCGCCGTTCGCGGTGCTCCGTTGGATCTTCAATAAGCGCGACCGGAGACGCCGTTATACTCGGTCAGCAAAGGTGTCTTCGGAGACCGTCGCGTCAGTTGGCTGGACAGGGACCCAGCCGTGCAACGGGCCCTGGGTGGGTCAACGGGCCCTGGGTGGGTCAACGGGCCCTTGGCCATCCCGCAACGAGCAACGTGATGGCCACAACTAGCGTGCGTTTGGAGAAGAAAAGTCTCTCTTCGGGGGGATGGTTTGTTAAGGCGAGGTACACCGGTTTGAAATGCGCGCGCGGTTTGAAATGCGCGCGCGGATCACGGGTACCTACAGGAGCCTAAAGGATGGGCATGGAGGATTTAGTACGTATATCCCGCCCCGTCTACCGCTCTTCGGGGCTAATCGTAACAAGCGATTACAGTTTCGGACGTCACATTTACATAATTCGTGTCTCTATCATAAATGTGAAGTCCGAAACCTCAATTGTTTGTTATACAACTAATTATGGTCGTAACTCTATCGTGTTTGGTGTCATTTTAATTAGAAACACGAGACAAATACGATGGTAAAAGTTTCATTGACGAAAATTCAAACATATAAGGAATTTTGATTTTTCAATTTAAAGGGCTGAGTTAGCACAAGTCCTTTGACGTTTGCCGAATGTCTGAACCTCAGGATCTCTTTCTCTTTCAATCGCAATCCTTCTCTATGTTCGGCACACTACAAAGATTGTAGCACACCTCTACTAGAACTGTTGTTCAGTAAACCCGGCGATACGACAATTACGGAGAGACTACAACCGACGAATTCTGGCATAGCAATGGTGTGGAGATGGTGGCGTGGCGTGGCGCAGGCTACGCTTAACGTACCTACTTTAACTTTTCGGTACAATTAGATCAGCATACGCGAATGTGTTCTTCGGTATTAAACAAAATAAAAAAATAGTTTGGTACTACAAGAGAATTAATTAAATTGACACGCAATGCTGTTTTATCAACAAGTAATCCCGTTAAAAAATGTCATAAAATCCATATATTCGCCAAAGTCATAAGGAGTACAGTAATGTCCACATAAGCGCGACAGCCTCGGAGGAATTCGATCGCATTTATCTCTGACGGGTAGCTATTTTTTGAGCTTCAAAGGCCGAGCCGAACTCTGCGACTCTTCGCGTCTCTTTCTTTCCTATACGCTGTTCTTCCTTACGCCCGAAATGTTTTGAAATTATATCATGTTTGGTCTTATTTTAATCAGAAAAATGCCACAAATATATTCACGAAAGTTTTATAAAAAAATAATTGATAACACGGTCCAACAAATTTCACCTTTTTTTGACGTTTCGGCTCTCACTATGCGATTCTTATAGAGTTTTTCGCGCTGATTCCGAATCTGGCCTTAATTTTTCTCCTAGACGCACAGTTTTTCAGAAATTTGAGTTTGAAAATAAGACATATTTTTTCGACTTTGATCAAATATTGTGATGTTATTATAAAAGATTTTATATTGTTCTTTACAGCAAAAGATACTCTAGACTTTCTCCAATCCAGTGATGTGCAATACTAATACATTATGATTGTTTAAACATGCTTAAACCGTTTTTTTATGATATCTTTTAATTTACCTGAAAAAATAAGGGTCCAGCGGAAAATCGAACTATACCACGCGATAGAGCAGACTTTTATCTTGAGAAACCACCCTTTCAAGTTTCGAACGTCGACGTTTTTACCGAACCAGGAAGCAAAATATCATCGCCCGACACGATCCGCCGCCAGTGGTGTCCTGCCACTAGCGGATCGTTCGATGGGATACGGCGCGGCGAATGCCTGTTGTAGTGGTGAGCATCATTGGCGGCAACTCATGTCGAGCGAAGATATTTTGCTTTCTGTTTCGAAAAAAACGTCGACGTTGGTAATTTTAAAGGGTAGTTTCTCAAGATAAAAGTCTGCTCTATCGCGTAGTACAGTTCGATTTTCCGCTGGGCCCTTATTTTTTTATATAAATTGAAAAATATCCTCAAAAATCGATGCAAAAGTGGTGTCTCTCCGTCTTTAATGATTGTTTAAACATGTTTAAACGGGAAAGTCTAGAGAATCTTTTGCTGTAAAGAACAATACAACATCTTTTATAATAACATCACAATATTTGTTCAAAGTCGAAAAATATGTCTTTTTTTCAAACTCAAATTTCTCAAAAACTGTTCATCTAGGAGAAAAATTAAGGACAGATTTGGAATCAGCGCGAAAAACTCTATAAGAATCGCATAGTGAGAATCGAAACGTTTTTTGGCTGTTGGACAGTGTAATCAAAGAGATTATATTTTGCTATTACATTGTGATGACGCACGGGTCTTTGAACTGTGCCGACAACTGTGACTCTCCGCATCGCATTAGTAGTGGTTCACATCGATATACCCGAGCCGAGATCAGATTATTAGGTGGAGGGGATATTTTTGTCGCGTTTATTTGGTACGGTTTTGTTGCGTTTATGTGGACATTACTGTACTATCAATAAATTAAATAGAACTCACCTATTCAATCATAAATCCACTTGACGCTTCAAACGGTGTGTCAGGAGATCGATGCATTGACCTAGGACATTGAGAGACGAACTGCACAGCTGATCTCAGGTATGTAGTATGTCCAATAAATACGCGAACCGACGTCGTAAAAACTTCATTTTACAAAATTTAGGGTACATCAATCTTATCCCCTTTAAAATACTCCCCATTTGTATCAATAGATTGTCCCATCTTCGTTTCCATTGTTCAAAATATCCCTGGAAGTCCTCAGAAGTCAGGTTCTACAGCTGCTTCGTTGTGTGATCGTGATGGATGGAAGCTGCATCACGACAATGCGCCTGCACATGCAGCAGTGATTGTCCGCGAGTTTCTGGTCCGTAATTCGATCACTACGCTAGATCACTCTCCCTACTCACCGGATTTAGCCCCCTGCGATTACTTTTTGTTCCCGAAATAGAAAATGGTCAATGCGGGGGCGGCACTGGGACGATGTGGAGACGATAAAACGTGAAACGACGAGGCAGCTGAAGAGCCTGACATCTGAGGACTTCCAGGGATGTTTTAAACAATGGAAACGAAGATGGGACAAGTGTATTGATACAAATGGGGAGTATTTTAAAGGGGATAAAATTGATGTACCCTAAATTTTGTAAAATGAAGTTTTTACGATATCATTTCTCATATTTATAGGACAGACTACATATACGACAGTACGTGTTTAGTTAAGGAAGGTGCGACCAGGCCAACGCCTCTTATGTTCACTTTCACTGAGTGGTCTTAATTCTCTCTGGTCTTGGAATACCGAATGATTTGTGTCTAATACCAAATAATACTCCCACACATGCTGACCTAATTGTACTCAAAAGTTTAAATCTCGTGCTCGGCGCAAAGACAACACTACGCTAAGCGTAGCTTACGGCCGCGACAGAGTTCGTTATATCTCGTTAACAAATTCGCAACTAACATTGCAAGGAAGGAAAATGTCACCTCAAATCGTCTCAGAACTCGCCGTTTAAGGAGGCTCCTGTAACGTCGAAAACAAGCGATTTTTAAGAATTTTTTTCGAAATAACGATTGGGCATAGGGGACTAGACCTTTTGAGAATATAAAAGTGAGATTGAAATTGAGAAGATAGTCTTGAGATATAAGAGGATTTCTTTTTACTTTACTTTTCTTATTATGTATGGTATGAAACTATGTTTATTAAACTGGCGTGCACGATAATTACAGAACTAGTAAAGTAATCAACTTCGGACGAAGCTCATTCATATCTTATATATTTCTTTAGGGATTGGACCTGCTAAAATATATATTTGATTTTTTATTCATAATATCTTTTTGAACAATATAAATTTAACTATTCGACCGGAAAAGGTACACTTCTCTACCGAACTCTGGAACTTTTCCAGCTTTTCATATTTTTCTTTCAAAATAGATTCAATCCCAACAAAAAATAGCTAACATTGCTAAGTAGGAAAAAGTAGGAAATTGCTCACTTTTTGTGTTTTACATTACATTTTACTTACACTGCCGAAGTTTTTTATATTATACAATAAAAAATAGGACGAATTTAACTGAAAACGAACACTTGTACTTAAAAACTATCTGTTTACATTCGAAAAAGGCCTAGTTCCATATATCCAATAGTTATCCTAAAAATATTCTTTAAAGCCACTTGGTTTCACTGTCGTTACACGAGAAGTCGCCCTTAAAAGATCTTACACATTGTGTGATACATGTATTTTGATGGAACGGTCATACAAAATATCGCCATACGATACGAACACAGAAATCAGAAAAGTTCCCATTTTAAGATTAGTATCTCACAGGGTATTGCGAATAGGTAGGAATAGGTAGTACTTGTAGGTTAACATAAAAAAGACAGATGCAGGACAGATCATCCTTTAGGCGTCTTGCATTAAACGGCACAACCATACTCGCGCCCCGCCCACTGTCGCATCCTGTCAGTCGAAATCAATACTTTTCATTCTCAGAGTTAATGTTAGAGTGCGCCTCCCGTGATTTCACGACATGAACGCAGAACTGAGTTGACATTTTGAAATTAATGCGTCACACACACACACACACACACACACGCACACACACACACACACACAGTGTACGTTTATGTCGATGCAGTTTAAAGTAGTTTATTTCGAGCTGTGTTCACATGTAAATAAGGATATGAGATGGATTACGGCTATGGTGCCACATCGATTCTATTATACAACAGTGCATCGGAAATGTACCAATTGTACATATATATTCGCATTGTACCTGGCGCTATATTCTGCTTAGCAGACAGTTCATTCGTCCGTAGCGTCTACAAACTTGTGATGTCGCAATTACCCCATTGAAACCGGGAAGTGAGAACACTAGACACCCGCATGTTTACTAAAACTAACTAATTTTCAACATCATTAGTTTTCTAATAGTTACGAAATATTTGTTTGGACAAAACTGTAGACATTAGAGGTTTTCGACCATCTGTCTATATCATAAATCCAAACATCAAGATTTCAATATTTAATATATTTCGAACAAAACATTATTTGTAACTGTAAGTCAGGATTCCGGATACGAAAAGCGTCGAAGAAAATCAGTACAAATCTCTTAACCCCTTTCCGTAACATTTTCTTTACAGTTACAGTGATTAAAACGTTTTTATCCCCAAAAATGTCGTAGAAGAGAAAAGAAATTTTATATTTTTTTATATGGTTACATTTATTTTAATGCTTAAATATTTAATGATTTCAGACGAATCAAATTTTATTTCATCTAAGAAGAAACGCGTTAAGACTTTTTGGAGATGTTTCCAAAACGTGTGATATATTACAATGTATCCCCGTTTGACGATGTGAGTTGCAATGTGAATTGCAATTTAGAAGCACTTAAAGATAAGTGTTTTCGTTAAAATATTCATAATAAATCACTGATGCTGTTTCCAAAAGTTTATATCTTTATCAATGTATTTTCTCGCAAACGTTAGCCGTCTCATACTTCATATGAATTTTCTTATTCTGACTCTTACTTTTCTTACTCTATATGAATTTTGCTACTCTGCTATGAAATTCGCTCTCCACAGAATCCTTCAGCACGTCACGGCACTGTGACTTGTTTATTAAAACATTCAAATTGTATCATTTGTATATCAACTTTCTTTCGTAGGATTAACATTCTAGGCAAATCATATCTGTAGATATGTATTAGGTTGTCCAAAAAGTTCTTTCCGTTTTTTTAAATAGGTGTTAAGTATAAAATATTTTGCGTTCTATGTACTATCCTTGAATAATATATGATCCTTTCTGTTGTACTACCTTTCTCCATCTCTACGGAAGAATGCCACATTTCCAAAATTCCCTTAGCTTACCGTTATAATATTCTTAGAGGCTGTTTTTTATTTCATTAACTGATGTGAATTTTCTATTGCGAAGAAAATTTTTTAGGGAAACAATAATAGTCCGATGGTACAAGGTCTGGAGAGGTCTTCCAAGGTGGAAGATGTAGTAAAACATCCCAATCAAGCTCTAAAAGTTTCGTTCGCACGGGTCAAGAAACGTGTGGCCTCGCATTGTCGTGGCCTCCATCCACCAATTCTGGACGTTTTGCGGTGATACCTTCTTTAAGGGTGTGGTGAGACACTCACACACCGCTAGACATATACGTATACGAGGATTGCAAGGGTTCGGTATCTTCCGAACCATTTCTCTATAATGCATATTTGCGACCCCTACGTAGTCACAATCGCTAGATAAAACATCAATCTAGCGGGAACCCTTTCAATCCTCGTATACGTATGTGTCTAGCGATGTGTGTATCCCACCACACCCTTAAGTTTTTCGAGTCGAGTGCAATATTTCTCACTAACGATTGTTTTCCCTTCCGGAAGTAGCTCGTAGTAAATAAAAAAAAACACCCTTCCGGGTCCACCAAATTGAAAGCAACACTTTCTTCGGGTGAAGTCCAGCTCTTTCTACCGTTAAAGGACTTTTAAAAGACTTATTTCGACTCGACCAAGATCGTTTGCGTGCAGTGTTGTCGCAGATGATCCAACTTTCATCCCCAGTAACCAACCTTTTTAAAAACGGCTCTCTTTTATCATGTTCATGTTCATGAACCGTTTTTTGCGGTATGTTTGAAGCATTTGCTATCTCACCAACATTAGATCTTGCGTTTTCATCGAGGTAGGCCCTGATAAGATTGGTATCAGTGGTGGATGGATGGCCGCTGCGATCTTCAGCTTTAAGGTTAAAATTCCCGGCTCTAAACCTTCTAAACCAATTGCAGACTGTTTGAACAGTTATAGACTGGTTCCCGCAAATGTCACAAATCTCCTTTGCAGTATTTTCAGACGTATTGTCTTTTTTAAAGCAGTGAAACATAACATGACGCAAATGCATCTTTTGGTTTCCCTTTTTTCATAACGTGAAGAATACTCGATACACTTTCTATTGACGTGGAGAACAGTTCTCTTGTACAGCCAGAGGATGACTAGTGACCATACAATTGACTAGAGTGATCTGGATGTTTGTTTACTTAAAGGTAGCGTCTACTCCAGCAGACGACAGTCGCACGTGAATGTGTGTGAGTGCACACAGCGCTAGACACGTATACGTACGCGAGGATTGCAAGGGTCCGGGATTCCTCTTCTGATATCTCAATAATGCAAAAACAGTAATGTAAAAATAGGACTTTTGAGGCAAATAGCATCCTAGATTAATCTTTCATCTAGCGATTTTGACTACTAAGAAATCCCGTCTTTGCAGTATTGAGATATCAGAAGAGAAATCCCGGACCCTTACAACCATACCCGGTCGCGTACGTATACGTGGTCTAGGGGTGTGTGCACTCACACATAGTCACGCACGACTGTCATTTCGTCAAGGCCACTCAAACAGGACGGCAGTTTTGGGATTAAATTCATAGGAATGGGACGCCTAGTGAATACAACATACATCTTCATTGATAAGCATTCTAGAAATTTTGGTATAAAGAGATATTGATTGTGTAAACTTGACGATCGAGAGGTTACGAATACTTCTGTGATTCACTATAATGTATTGTATGCATCTGGCTAGCAGAGACTCGAAATTAATGTAAGTCAGGCACACACATTGATACAGTTGAGTCACACGCCTTCTTGCTACTTGTTTAGTAGATTACAACTACTACAGTATCCTGTCCGTAACTGTTGCATATTGTCTTTACCGTAACTGTCAACATTTTATTCTCACCACTGAGGGATTCCCTTTGGAACCAGTCAAGTAAAAACGCTCGAGGACGCGACAGAGCCAATGGGAAGAGTATCGGCGAGACTCACAATAATGCAAACGAAGCGGAAGACTGCAACGCCTCTAAATTTGGATTGGTTTTTCTGGAACTTTCACCATCGTATTCGTCACATTTTTCTCAAACACGATATAATTACGGCTACAAATACTCATGTAGTAAGTTATTAAAGTTTCAGGTGTGTGTGAAAGAAATCGACGAATGGAAAGGAAAGAGAAGCAGAGAATCGAAACGTCGAACGCCAGTCCCTCTTTCTTTTTAAGGCGCTATCCTTCTCTGCGCTCGGCACACTGCAAAGAATGGAGCAAATCTATTAGTATTGTCGCTCGGCATACCCGACGATATTGATGTGATACGAAAACATAAAGGAGATTTCAAGGTTAGTTGAATGATATTTTTTGTGTATCTAAGAATATTTGTGGAAGAAACGCCAGAAAATGGAGACCAGAGGCGACTTCGTCTCGCAACCCCGGAATCTCAAGTGTCCCTGTTGCGAAGATGGTCGAGCGCCAGGAAGCGACAACACTGCCCAGGTGCAGTCTCCTCGAGTCCCAGCGCCGATACCTTCGCGGATGGTTTGCAAATCAGGTTTGCAATCATATTGCAATGGGAAAGTTCTTGTGGCGAGGACGCTTCTCCAGGAAAGAACAACGATCCTGCAATGGGTGTGGAGCGTTACGACGTTTCGATCCTGCCGAGGACAAAAGTTCTAGCTATCTAGATCTTGTACTTGAGCAAATACCTTGTAACAGTAAAAAATATATGTTGTTGGTAGGGTGTTTAAAAATTATATGTCGTGATCACTACAGCTTGATTCTGCACCTCGGAATCGGTGGAGATCTGTTACAAAAATGGACCGCAAAATTGACCTTACCATTGAATCCCAAGGTCAAAATTGTTTTTTATTGCATCCTATAATACTCATCGCGACAAACAAAAGTCTCAAAGAAACGGTAGTTCTCAATTCAATCAGCCTTCGAAGCTTCGAAATCTTCGACCTTCGAAGGAAAAAACAGCCCTAGTTTTGAACCTTTTGTGTGAATAAAATCATTACAATATTATTAGAGAGAGTTGTGATTTCATAACAACGCTAGAATTAAAATATCTTCTTAACTAATGGTTTTTCGATATTAATATGTTAATACTTTTTTGTAGAGAATATGAACCTTCATCGATTGATGCAGGAAAAAACATACGGTCCCATTAAAAAAAATACTGATCACCTCCATATCTTTTCTATGCGTCCACCTACAAAAAAAATTCGCAACACCAAAGTATACATCTCTCGGAAGCATTCAACCCTATATAAACATTCTTCGCTACGAATAATAATAATGACGAAAATCGAGGTGGTAATATCTCGTGTACCACCCTGTATAATACATTGTCTGTTTAGCAGTCCCAGTATGATATGTATACAATAACTGTATACAATATTTTGCAAACTTGTTTTGTTCATAATTTTTCAATAAAAAGATCAGCGGCGACTAAAATCTCTTGGCGGTTACTCAGAAAGATCAAGGTCATCCGAGCCGCCTCCCCTAAACATAATATTTATCAAAACGGTACAATAAAAAAAAATTGATAAATAAAAATTCCATTTTATATTGATTTCTGATAAATGTGGTACGTAAATTGATTCTTTTTTGTGAGAAATTGCTGATTGATGCCTGACAAGGAGTGTGATTAATGGATCTTCTTTTCTATGAGTTTGTCTAAATGACTGATTGTGAGATATTGATCTACACCAGGCATGTTCAATTCGTAGCTCGATTTGAGGCATTCTCAAGGAATAGCCCTACTTCTGCCGCCCGCGCGTCTCGCTCCCCGTGGGGGCCGAGTTAGGGTGCGCTCATACAGCGGCGCCGGCACCGGGCGCCGGAGCCAAAAGTCATAAATTTCGAGCGCGGATGACGGCTTCCTGCTGTGCGAACACGGGAAAAAGGTTTCCATGGGCTCCCCACTCTTTTAGGCGAACTATCGATAGCTCTCCTTTAAGACATC
>CM052268.1:10072209-10090428 GCA_028455795.1 Lasioglossum marginatum
ACAGAGTTTCGAATCAATTCGATATTTATTCGAAATCAGAAATTCTTAAAACTCTTGAAAGTCTTGAAGTCTTGAATCTTGCAAGTTTCGAATGTCTTGGAAGCTTTTTTGGAAAATCTAGGAAATTTTGAAGATCTTGGGAATTTAATTAAACGGTCTGCGTGATTTTTTCAAGGTTTCATAATATTATCATATTGGTACGTTCTAGAGTTGGGCATTAATCGATTAAAATTTTAACCAAGATTGATTGATTAATATGTACGATTAAAACAGATAATCATTGAAAAATCGGAGACTGATTTAATTAATTGTTGAAGTTAATCACCACACGGTCTATCCATAAATTGTAATAAGTAGGCACATAGAGATCGTATTATAGACCAAATGACAATATACCTAAACTCAGTTTACATTTTTTTCAGTATGCATACAGTTTTGATTCCGTATTTCATTTCTTTCAGCAGTTAATCATTAATCAATTATCCGATTGCAGATTACAATTGAAAAAAATGTAATCGTTAACCACAATTAACGACTAAAGTAGGAGTTTAATTGTTAATTGAGATTAAAAAACGATTGAAGTAGAAATTTATTCGTCAATCGTTGATTAAATTTTTACCCAACTCTGGTACGTTCATACTGTTATTCATCCCAATGCTGACATGACGTAATCATCGTTTCGTAATAGATGTAACCTCTTCAAGAGGTTCCAAAGTTTTAAGGCTTTCAAGATTTTCAAGTCTATGAAAACCTTCAAGACGTCCAAGAGTTTCAAGAGTTCTAAGCTTCGGATTATGTTGCAAGTGATTCGAACTTTTTATCGTAAATATTGAATCGAAGTGATTCGAAGTGATTCAGATCCCATCACTAGGTACATGGTTGACTAGAAAAATATGTATTTCCACTTAAAGAATCGTAAGTTACCTTGTACACTCAGAAGCATCTCCGACTTTATGTTTATCATAAATTGAAAGACCTGCTCCTAAAAATATGGTACGTTCAACTTGACATATTTTCTTCGAATAATAAATAGTTCGGCAGATAATTGCATTGAATGATGAATGTGGGACATTTTGTGTATGTAAGGCATGTGTATACCATAGAGGAATACAACTGTTTTATCTCAATACAGTAAAACATCTTTTAAGGGATTAGGACACAGTGATATCTTGAAAAATCGAAATTTTTTTTGTCTTAAATAGTAGTTTCAAGTCTTGAGAATAAAATGCAAAAGGTTTAACACATGGATTTCAGGCTTCAATACAAATTATTTCTCGAAGTACCGTTCGGAGAGTGAGTTCGTATACCTGCGAGAAAAATTACATTCGTAAACTTTAAACGCGTTTTTCTCAAAGTTGCGTTTTTCAAAACGGTGTACAAGATATATATATATATATATTTTACAGTTATCTTCATTATATCTATTAGCCATTGACGACCGATTTTTTTCATTTTCCCATTATTTTTTTAAATATAAATAAAAAATTTACAAATTTTCTACCGAAATTCAGTCATTAAATTTCAAATGTCTGCCATTTTGTTAATTTTCACAAAAATTGAAATGTGAGATCGTCAATGCCTAGAGAATATATCACAGTTTATGACATTTTTGGGATGTTTGATATAGTTAATTTGATTTGTAGGAATCCTGTACACCAGTTGGCCATCTGGAAGAAAAGATATTCCGAGCAAAGACGACGAAAGGCATAAGAACAAATTATTTTTTAAATATTACAAGCATTTTATTATAGTTCATATATAGTTAATATAGTAAACTGAAATACGAAATCTTATATTAATGGATCATTCACTTTTTTCTGTACTGTTGTGTTTAAAAATCTTATATTTTCACCACTTGTTACTGTGTCTTAACCCCTTGAGGGAATGATGCTATGAAACCCTGTTATGGTGAGGCAGATTTCAAAATCAATTTAATTGTTTGAAATAGAATGCTATACTCTTTTGTCTGCATAATGCGATAGTGCGTTTTTAGATGAATTCGACGAGGTGCTAACAAAGTCATTATCTTTCATGGACGGTCGTAAAATTGTAAACAAAACGAGCGTCGGAATATGCTCCTAACAGTCTTGTCTGTCCGCCACGCCTGTTTGAACTTCTGTGCCGTTAAACTGTAACAGATACGACTATTATAGACATTCTTTTCCTCTGAGAAACCATTATTATGAAGTAAAGCTGACAAATAAGACGTTTATTTATACGCTCGATAGCAAAATTAAAGAATCAGTGATTTTTTTTTGTGTCGCTGCAAAAATGCAGCTGGGTTACTTTAAACTTTAAAATGCTATAACTTCGCCAGAAAAGGTCATACCAATTTAATTCTTCTCCCAAATTAAAGGGGAAGGTCCGAGTATTACGGTGCTGTGAGCGACATGCTCAACAAAATTTTTGCAACTCCATAGTGTCACGAACTCATACTTAAAATACTATAGTCGCGAGGATGAATGATATTAAAAATTAAAATGTGGTATCATAAAGTAGACTTCAAAATTTGATTAAAAAAAATTCATGACTTTGTATTAGCTTTTAACGGTGTTACAGCTGTTCCAATATTCACAATTTTTTGGCCAAAAATTACTGATCCTTTAATTTCGCTGTCGACTGTACTTACCGATTTGTTCTATTTCGAATGATTGAACATTTCTTTCTAAGGACACTCTTTCCACAACTTCACCACCATTAAAAATTCATTTGTTCAGTCGTTTAATAAATTGTGTTGTGTTATTTTCTAATGTTTCTTGTTTTATTTCGGGATTGTAAAATCGTTTATTACTAAAACTATTTTTTTCACTACAATAGTTGTAGAACTTACTCAATCATTAATTTTTTTAAATGCTTTGAAAATGCGTAAATTGTTTACATTTATTTACATAAATAATTGAGATATCAATTAACTGATATTGAGATTGTTTTGCTTCAGTTGTAGACGAGGTTAAATAGGCTTAGTTAGAAGCATGCTGTGTTCCGAAGCTTGGTATTCTTACAATTTTACGACAATTCATAAAAGAAAATAATGGCTTTGTTAGCACCTCGTTGAATTCGTCTGAAAAGGCACTATCACATCATGCAGACAAACGACGTGTACCATAGTATTCTATTTGAAAGAATTAAATTGATATTATATCAGATTTTGTATCAGAAAAATACCGCATAACGTCCTCTTCCATACCAAGCAACTTTTGTTGAAACATTTTTTATCACGTTTTACTTAGCTCGCATTCTTGTCTGTCTGTTGGTTTGTATGTCTGTTCGGTACAAATTTTGCAATTGATTTTAAACTAACTTCCCGATGAGCTAGAGACTTGAAACTTTAAACATAGCTCACAACTGGATGACAATGCAATATTTTATCGGTTCCTTGATCGAACGTTCTAGATCTATTTAGTTCGTTTGAATTTTCGTACGTTGAGCAACCGCTCGCGTTTGTTTTCGATATGCCGCGGTCGCAATATCGTCTGAAATTTACTACATGTCTCTGTTATAATCTCATAAAAATGTTTAAAGTCGATTGAAAAATTTCACACCAAAAGCAGAAAATAATTATTTAAATAAAAATAAATTTTTAAAAAATACCACGTTTTAAAGACGGACTAAATAGTATAAAATAATTTTTCCTAGCCCCATACACATTCCTAACCCCATACAGATAGTTCTAAAAATTTGTGATTGTGAATTTTGAATAGCTATGGAAATACTTGTAAGATTTAAAACGAAAAACGTGAGGCGCATGCAATAGATAATTGATGCATGAATAAGTCACCTAAGTCACTAACAATTTTATTGCACTGCAAATGATATGAACTATTGTGTGAGTTTTCTCAACGGCAGCTACTCTCTACACTCCTTACTATTATCTTGCGCCCCACGTTTTTCGTTTTAAATCTTACAAGTATTTTCATAGCTATTCAAAATTCACAATCACAAATTTTCAGGACTATCTGTATGAGGTTAGGAATCTGAATGGGGCTAGGAAAAATTATTTTATACTTTTTTATACCTTTTTTAGTCCGCCTTAAAAACGCGGTATTTTTAAAAAATTTATTTTTATTTAGATAATTTTTCATAGCATTATATATGTATTGGATGATTGCAAAACCTTCTTTGAAGAAAACCTACGCAGTTTTACAAAGAAGAAATCCACCAGCTTGTAAAACGTTGGGCGATAATTGTAGAAAATCGTGGGACTATATGTATCATTGATTAACAGAACCTATTTTTAGTTTATAAAGTCTACCATTAATTAGCTTCTGCTTTATTACCAAATCTGATAGAAACTTTTGTAACCATTTAATATTGTATGTATAGGGTGGTTGATGACTGTTGGTACGGTTGGGAATGGAGCGATTCTACATTAAAGAGAAGATAATCGGTTGTTTGTAAGAGTTATCGGCGAGAAAGATTGTATTTCAATCGCATACTATAACAATTATTGATGACGAAAATATCTCGAACATCCAACATCATTTTCGTACAAAATAGAAGCAGCACTTCAACTACAATAAATCTCCGTAATACGGATTTTCAAACATTTATTTTCATTCCTTTTTGTCCTTTCACAGTAGTTCTTTTTGTTCAGAGCAACAAACACACTGTTTCAGAGAATTTCATTGATTTAACCAAATGTAAAATAATACTTTACGCTATTGTGAACGACCTTGATCAATTCCCCTCACTGATAACTATTATGAGCAACCAAATCCAATTTCTCTTGTCGATAACTATTACAAAGGACCGAAATAGACTAATAAAGATACTTATAATTGCTATTCGTAGACAAAACATTCAATTTATTAATCGTATAGTTGTTCGAAAAATTGTCTTTACATTTTGTGATTAATATCCTCAACTGAAATAATAAACAAGTTCCTGTTACTGATTTTTGTTAGAAAAATGGTTGGGATAATTGTTTGTTTTTTGTCCGTGCAATAAAGACGAACCTGAACCGGGACAGTTCAGGTCAGAAGGCTACAGCGAAATAGGTCGAGACATAGTCAAGTGCACGTGTACCCGGCGAAACCTCACACGATAACATTTCATTGAACATTCTCGACATTTATATATTTCTGCCCATAGTCTTTTGGATCTTAATAGCTAGTAATAGTAGCACTAATTTTAAACAGGAGCTGAGTAGAACTCTCTCTCTCTCTCTCTCTCTCTCTCTCTCTCTCTCTCTCTCTCTCCCTCTCTCTTTCTCTCCTTCTCTCCTTCTCAATTTTAATAAGTTGAGACTAGTTTAGCAATAGTCTTGAATTTTTGTAGTCTTTAATCTTAACTCTTTTCAATTAGATTAGAGTCTTATTCTTCTAATATTAATAATATTCCATATTTCATCTTCTGATTTTTGTAAGTGCATAACATCCACAGACTGTTAATAACAAGAATACTTAATTTATATTGTGTACTTTTGGCCACTAGTCAGTTGACGTAACATTCAACCTGAATGTATAATAATATCACGACATTTACGACAATGACAATTATAGAAATCAAATTAATATTTAGTAGGTTTAAGATATTAATTATACAATATACATACATATGTTTCAGAATGTGAAACCGAATTTTGCCTGATACAAAATGACTTCTAGTACGGATAATTCTTTTATCAATGTACAGGGTAAGTAAGTAAAAACTACTATTTAAAATAACTCGGAATCTATTGGTTGCCATGAAAACCTTTTAAATGCAATATGTAGCATTTTAAGGAACACGTCGAACGAGTATAATTTGATTTTTATATACATATGTAATTTTTTCTAAGATATCAAGATGACCTTGAGTTTTATTAAATGTTTCTTCAATGTCAACTCAAGGTCATCATATTATTGGTTGCTGCACTCCTCCTTCCGCCGTCGACAATGTGGTATTAACACGTTCCGTGCCGAGCCGCTTTTGCTCGAAGCTTATGTTTTGTTCTATACCGCATTTTTTATAATTCCCCATTCCTTTGGTGAAACTATATTCTGCAATAAATAAGTTAAACTTGTTATAAAATATATGTTTTTACCGCATTAAATAAATATATCAACTTGTATCAGTGGTACACGCGGCTTGAATGGATAGTTCAACGTGTATCACTGTTGGTACACGTGGCACGGAACGTGTTAAAGAAGAAAGGTGCATTGACTTCCAAAAAACTCATGATCAGCTTGATATCTCTGAAAAAATGATACAAAACAAATCAGATTGTACTTATTGGAAGCATTCCTTAAAATTGTTGAAAAGTTTGTTGGTTCAATACATACTCAGTTATTTTAGATAGTAATTCTTAGTGACTCACCCTGTGTATACAGGGTGGAAATTATAAAGCGTTGCAGTCGAAAATATTGATTATACGCAAAAATGTTTCAGATGAAAGTTGTTCAATACCGAGGGGGACATCATGTGATGGAACTTTTATTTTTCCTGGTGGACACACCAAGTCTCAAGACGAATTCAACGACCTATGACTCAAGGTCATTCAAGGTCAAACTTGCAGGGAAATACAGAAAAGGTGTGATCGCTTTATTTGTACTTTACTTTATTGGTACTTCGCACCAAAACGAGGACTGTCACACCAAAAACTTCATTACAAGTTTGACCTTGAATGACCTTGAGTCATAGGTCGTTGAATTCGTCTTAAAACGCACTATTTGATGGTGGATAAAAAAACGTATAATTCCATTTAAAAAAAGAAAGTTGGCCTTCATCTCACCTTGGTGTGTCCACCCGGAAAAATAAAAGTTCCACCACATGAAAAGTTCCGCCCCCCTCGGTATTGAACAACTTTCATCTGAAACATTTTTGCGTATAATCAATATTTTCGGAGATTTTCGAGTGTAACGCTTTATAATTTCCACCCTGTATGTATGTATACACTAGGGTGGATCTTATTTTTCAACTCTGAAATTTTGAGCACGCCGCCCCCTAACATTGATCCATTTCATGAAAAAATAGTATATCCAAAGTTTCAGATCAATCGGACGTCGGGACGACGCGACGTGGAAACATCAAAGCGAAGTTTTGAAATAGAAGTACAGTAAAGTCGCGTTACTTCTCAGCAACCGCCTACCCAGAATTTGTCAAGTGCCTACCCCCTACACTGAGGGGCAACGCCGTAGGGGCCACGAAGCTCGAGCTGCCTCGGTCTCCGAGCAGTGTAAACATGCCGCGTAATCTGATCTCGGCTCGGGTATGTCGGTGTGAACCACACCTAATCCAATTACAAAACTTCTTTATTTTTCATTATTTTTTTATGGGACTTTCACCAACTTATTTTTGGCATTCTTCTGATTAAAATGACACATAATGGTATAATTTCAACTGTATTTAGTGGTTTAATTGACGATGAAAGTTTCGGGCGCAAGGAAGGACAGCGCGATCCGTGTTTACATGCTGTCCTTTTCTACGTTCGGCTTCCTTTGTACTTCGGCACGGTAGACTCAGTCATAAAAAAATAGTGTCCCTACACGATATTTCTCCGTGCAGAACACAGCCATTTGCAAAATAACGCGACTTTAGTGTAACTGCACGCTAAATGTGACGAGTACACTGGAGATTCAAGTTAAATATTTTATACCTCCAAAAAATATCGTAATTCCTTACATGCATTCAAGCACAAATTTATTTTGTCTGAATTAAGATTATTTCACATTAATTGGCCTGTCTAATTTCTGTCCGCCACCTTCCCGCTAACAAGTCCGTTTTCGCGAAACATAATACTGATGAGAACTACACCTTTCAATTGGAGTAATAACTCTTATATTTGCCCACCCCAAATTAGATAAATGGTGAAGGCTATATGTTCTTTAAAAATATTTTTATTTAAAGGTTAATTTACATTATCAAAGAATGAAGAAACTGGAATACGTCTTTGTATTTTTGTCAATAAATTGTATTTAAAAACATGGATCCAAGCTTCATTTGCTGCGGAGGCTCGAAGACAGGACCATGAGTTTTTAAAAAATCTATACGCGTATAGTACCATCAACGACCATGTAAATCGCGTAGCAGTACGGGTATTTTCTTTAATTTGTGCTATCTGACACCCGAAACTGTAGCGTTAGCCTTTTTACACCCAATATTCTGCATTATATAAAAAACAAATTGCTGTAGCTTTAAATATCGTTAATGATAATGATGTAAATAGGTTAATAGTTAATTCAAATAATGTAAATGTGTACGTTGGTATTGCAGTCTTTATGTATAAAAATACTTTAAACTTTTTTAAAAGATTTTCAATTTCCCTAGATTTTATAAATAACGAAACCTCAGAATCGCAAAGTGACCCCAGTTACAACATAAGCTTAAATATAGCACATAGTACATCATTTAGCTGTAGTTAATGATTCGGTAGAACACGGAGTACTATCACGAAATGAAGAAGAAAAACAATTTATAATGCAAACTGTATCAGAATACAGGAAGCGCTATCCAGACGCAGACTGCATGACTGAAAAATTTGTAAAACGTCTTTATAATTGTTGCCTTGTATATATTAAAATGTATTTAAACTCAACACCTTTAGTTTCTTTTCGTCGCCTTTATATGGTGTAATCACATCCAGTTGAAAATATTATGCTCAGATTAAATATAACATGTTTATTTCGAATGTTATTTCTCTACTTTTTAAATTAGTAAACGAACAGCTAAAAACAAATTAGAACTTTTAATAAAATACGTAAAATGTAACATATATATTTACAACAATATGAGCATTAGTTAATTGCTATATTGAAAAAATTGGTTTGTGGTACTATTATCGTAAATATTTTTGCATAAGAAGAACGTTTAGCCGGGTTACCATAGGTTCGTCGACAACTGATTTCGCCGACACTGTTTCCGTCGACACGATTTGACCGACAGTAACTTTCATCGACACTATGTTTTCGTCGACACTATGTTTTCATCGACAGTCCGTGTTTTGCGACAGGTATAATATGAGTTCATTCGTTTCCACGAACTAATAGCTACATAAAAAATTGTTGTTATATCATACACCCCGATTTATGATGCTGTTATGTGTCAGTAATAGGAAAACGAAATAGGAATACGAAAACATAGTGTCGACGTAAGTTACTGTCGGTCAAATCGTATCGACGAAAACAGTGTCGGCGAAATCAGTTGTCGACGAACCCATGGTAACCCCGTTTAGCCATAATCAAAAGTCTTTCGTTCATATACATATACCCATTCATATTGTATAAAATTTGGTATTTATCGCAACTTCAACGTCAACACGTGCCACGTCTTTCTCCTATCCGATTACTTCATCTTTTGCAAGAATTATTTTCTTACCCATTGACACACTTTCAGCAGGTATAGCTAAGGCCCACCCTAATATACACATATATTGCAGAATCATTTCCTTACCTGTTGTATCTTCGGTTACCGATCACCCCGTATAGCGAGTGTAACACAAAGAAATCTAACTCAAGTAACTCGTAAACTTAAACGTTTGAACTGTTTAAGTCGTTAAATCGTTCATTGTCAGGAGTTGCGCAAGATCGCTCAACAGCAAGAGGCTTGTCTTACCGGGCAAGAGGTGCATTCGTAAAGATAGATAGTTTAGTACTACGTACATTGCTTTTCAGAGTCTGTATGACTACCAGGTCAGGGTTCCCCGAAACCTCGCCGTAAATCAGGTACACTCCTAGCCGAGGATCATTTACTGGGTCATTTGGAACAGCTTATTACGACGCAATCTATTAGACTTAGACTTACATACAGTAAACCATACTACTGTATTTCTGTGTGTAAATTTAATTTTGTTTTCTTCAAACATCAATATTTTTTATGCGTTTTTATAATATTTGAACTGTAGAAGGTAGGAACTCTTTAATAATATTTTCTATATCTATCTTCTGATAAACCTGTGAAATTAGGGAACCCCTATATGACCTATCCTATCAGTATCGTCCTATATGTACTATTGAATTTTGTTTTTTTCAAACATCAATACTTTTGATGTGTTTCTATAATACTTGAACTGTAGAAGGTAGGAACTCTCTTTAATAATATTTTCTATATCTATCTTCTGATAAACCTGTGAAATTAGGGAACCCCTATATGACCTATCCTATCAGTATCGTCCTATATGTACTATTGTATAATGTACCAGCATGTCAGAAATCTTAGAAAAACCTGTACTATGGACGCATAAAATCCGATAACTTTGAACAACGTTTATCTTTTGTTATTTAATTGTTAAATATATGTACATAATAGGACAAATTAAGTACACATGTTCGTCCGTACTTCAATTATAGTATTAGTAGCAATCACGCAATTGGATATTTCATGGTCGACGAGAGGGAGCATAGCAAAAACGTAACTAGATAAACTCGCATACAAATTCTACCCCTTACACGTAGTTGCGTATTCTGAGTTGCATATTTTTGTTGTTCAATCGAAATAGTAATTTTGCGGTAGTAGACATTCACTGAAACTTAATCCACAATCATACTCGGAATGTATAGAAAAATAAATCTTGAAATGTGCTAAACAACGAAAAAGATTGGTGATAATTTATACACAATTACTAATAATTCGCTGAAATGACGATTGTTTCGAAATCAAGTAGATATCATAACAACCAGAATGATTCAGCTACTACCGCGAGATGTGCAAACTGAACTTCGATAAACTGTTGGTATATTTACTTATTAGCCAAGACTAATGAAAATTTCTAGATATATTAAGATTGCTGCTGGCAAGCGTACGCCATCGAAATATCTCAGGCTTTATCCGTGAAGGATCAGGCTGTGATTTTCGAATTTATTTGGAAAGCAATATAGAACAGTATATGTATGCAGAGTAATATAGGTAAAAATAATTCAATGACAACTACCACGATCAAACTATTTTACTGGCGTTTACTGGCAACATTACCCATCAAAGAGTACATGTAATCGTTAATACCGCACTTTAATTTACCTCAAGAGTATCCTATTATCCCTCAGCCACCGTTTCGATTCGTTCGCACCAGCGAACATGTTACAGAATCCTTCTTGTTTCTTACTTTTCTTGCATACACGATACTAGTGTCAAAAAGGCGAAACGCTTCGTCAAATTTTCTCTCTTTATTATTATTTTACCGTATTGTATATTATTCCTTACTTCTTTATTGGTAAGACTCAGAATTAAAATAACATCGCTCGCATACCATAATATTGTATTCATGTGTACCTATACTTTATATTAGTTTCTATTATCTATCGAGTATCATCAATTTCGATTTATGTTGTTCTGATCCTGAACTTCAGTTGCACAACGTAATTTTAAATTGAGATTGTTAGACTCGCAAAACATTTGTACGAACCGCCGAAAAAGGACCGAAACCATATATCCATGTATCATATATTTTATGTTAATAAAATAAACATTAACTAATATTCTACAAGTACATTCACAGCCATCATTCACCCTTACTGCAGATAATGCGAAATTGTTTGTTGTTAACTTTCCATTCACTGTACCTCTATAATTGCAACATTTGTAACAACGAAACTAATCATTTTGAACGTATGTGTAACAAAATCATTTTACGCGCACGCGAACTTTCAAAATATATTGACTTGACTCGAGATGCTTCGGATCATATGTTGCAACACGCAAATGAAAGATATAGTTTATTCGAGATAAAATGCCGTGCACAGATTGTAAAATTGTAAATCAATGAAAGCGAAATGGTACGAACGTTCGTGAACCATATTTATTCGGACTGTTCCAACAAACTTAAAAATCAATGATTCAAGTTAAATAAAATGATCACCTATGTATCCACGATGTATCTGCCAACAAATGAGAGACTCTGATTATGAGAAACTGCACCGATTCATTGCTTCGAATATCCGCTAAATTCTATTGTGTTTCAGCTACTAATTCACTTGGCAAATATCTCGATAAAAAAAACGGAATAAACCTCTCGCAGAGGGATTTCTCGATGACACAATGACTAGACAACAAATAATTCATATGTGCGTAGAATATATCGGAAAAGAAAATCCTTCGAACTGTCACAAGCACGGAACGAAAGATGTAATGTAAGAATTACATTAAGAGTTACAGTTTTGCCTAATCCGGTTCACTTCCAATCTTATCGATAAAGGTTGGAAAAGTTCAATTATTTAGAAGTACAGTGAACGCAATATCGAAGCATGAAATATCTATGAATCGCCAGACCGACTCACACGGCCTAGTCTCGAAAACACTAGCCGCGAGTTCGGAAAAGGTTATCGGTAACTGATCGTTGGTCTTGCGTGTGTCCACGGGCGTAATTTCTCGTGGTCGTGGTCGTGGACCGGAAATGATTGAAATCTCACGCAGTGCATAACGCGAAACAGGTCACTTCGTGCCGACTGTCTCACGACGACTAAGCAGGACGCGCCGACTGGCGAGTCGCGACCGTGAGGGCCGCCGAAGCCGAAGCCGAAGCCGAAGCCGAAGTGTAACCTACCCCCTTCCCATCCTGCTTGCCTGCCAGCCTGCCAGTCTGCCTTCCTTCCTTCATCGTGCGCGTGTCACCGTATTATCGAAGACCGTAGGAGTGCGAGCACAACTATACGTGACACGTAACACATCTCCCTCAATATGTATAACTGCGTTACGTTTGCTACATTTTTAAAATTAGAACTTTTCGTTTACTCGAGAATTTCAGTAAAAGTAAGCTGGGTACTACATATTACTAAAAACTACTTACCAACCTTTTTACTGATCGTAATTTTGTTCATGCCAAAATGTGGTTACAAATTGTACATAATAGCTCTGGCAGAAAATATTCGATCAAAGTCTCGAATATTGATAGAATTATTCAAGGCTCTATTGAAAACGAAACATACTATTCTCTATCTGCAGTATATGTTAATAGATAGAAAGAGATCATTTAAAGTCACTTTTTTCTTCGTCAGAATGTTCTACGTAGCTTTGTTAACGAGTTATTAACGGAAATCGAAGACCAATCAGAGCACAGGTCCCGCTGAGCGTGGCGTTGAGACGTGGCACTGTAGCAGCGCTCTGATTGGACCGCGAGTTTTTCCTTAAATAACTGCTCAATAAAGCTGCAGAGAACATTTTCGCAAAGGAGAAAGTTACTTCAAATTACCTCAAGAATCACCCCGTGTAAGGAAGCACATTTTTGGTATACCCTGTGTATTAGGTCATTGCATATGAAATGTCCGATTCGTAACACAAATTATTCTAGCATCATTATAATCGCCATATTCTATTTAAAAATGACGAATTTCTCGATTATACGACCGTAAAAATTGAATTTTTTGGTCGTTCACATTCTTCATTTATAAGACTGCCATCTCTATTTTTGGGCTTTTTTATCATTGACTAACAGCACGTTCACTTACTACCACATGATGAATAAACATTACACATAATGTTGTCATCAATATCATCATTCTCTTACTCATATAAAAAGAAAACACAATAATCTCCACCACTGATACTGGAATAAACTTTATTTAAAGGTGAAGTTGGATATGTAAATAGAAACTGAAGATAGGACTTGAAAGATTACCTTTGTATGTACCTTCAAATGATATACAGGCTAGTCCTGCAAAAATTAGCACTTGAATATTTCTATTGTTGTTATTGTTATTTGCTACTTGGGAGCCCTTCCCTAGAGCAACGCTCGGATTTACTTACTCGCGACGGCCGTTTTTCGAAGGCTACGCCCCCTCGATCCGGCCGCACGTCTCGCTTCCTGTGGTGGTCCTAATTCTCGAGCCAATTCAGGTGCGTACCATAAGCGCTATTCGTGGCGCCTAGCGCCTAGGAGAACTATGACTGCCATGAGAAGCGAGACACGCGGCCAGGTTGAGAGGGCGTAGCCTTCGAAAACCGATTCGGGTTAAGCGTTGGTTAGAGGGAGCCGATAGCGCAGTGTTACCATTGCGGGGAGGGTATGGACATGGTGCGGGGCACACTTTAGAGGAGTGCCCGGCGTAGGTGGTGTCGCGCCGTGTCCTATGTACCGCAGTGGTAGATTAGGACTTCTTGTTGGCGTCTATGGTGGACCACATGGTCACCAACGAGAGGTCCTGGAAAGCCGCGGTCTCCTTCTGCGAAGATGTGGTCTCGCGGAGGGGGCCCGAGAATCTGGTGGCCGGGTTTGAACTGACTACGAGCTGGGAGCTCGGAATGCCCGAACCGATGGCACCGGGGGGGAGGGGGGCACCGTACGGGTATCTAAGGGCGGGGTTCAAGTTAGCTTAGGTTTGGGAGGGGATATCTTCTCTCCCCAGGATGTATGTAACGAGGGTGTCCTGTTGTATACGCGTTTGATCCGAGCACTTCTCATTAGCGTCCCACATGAGAATCCCCTCAGGGGGGCGGGTATGCGTAACGCATTTTTCCCACATAAAAAGAAGGATCTCTGGTTGAAAACCAAGGTGTACGAAGAGCCATCAACAACACCAGAGGACATGAAGCAAAGAATTATTGCAGCATGTGCCTCAATGAGTAAGTCTGTAATAGGTAGTCCTTATTTTTCAACTTTCGAATGTTGTTGGTCGCATCCTCCTACATTGTGACACTTGGTGAAAAAGTGACACGTGCCAAATTTCAGTTCAATTGGACAATGGGAACCCGTGCCGCATCGTGCTTGAAAATGTTTTATTTTTGAAACTTGATTTCTGCCATTACAGTACATTGTAAGTATACATTTATATACAGGGTATCCGTTAAGTTATGTCACTATTTTTTAGGCATTTCCAGTAGTGGAATTAAAAAATGTTTTAGACAAAAGTTTCTCAGTACTTGGCGAGCTACATGTTCGCATATTCTTAAATCTGAAAAAATGTTTTTTATGTAAAAAAGTAAAGGTCACCTTGACTTTTTTAAATGGCACTATATGTTTTGGACATCATAGGATTGTTTCTGACGTCGAGACGAATTTAACAGTGTATTACACTATGACCTTGTGCAAAACGTAATTTTAATGAAAAATTATTTCTTACAATATAAATCAAGTTACATCAGATGTTCGAACTGCGATCCATCTTCTACGATACAGAGCTCCGTTCTTTGCATTAGACTTTTCGTTGTCGCCATAATTAGGGCGTCTCGGTTTATGTTATTACATGCAGTTGTTATGCGATTTCGAAGTTCTTGAACATTATTGATTGCTGTATTGTATACAACAGATTGCAGATATTCAGATCCAACAGATACAGATCCGGAGGACGCGGTGGCCAACGAATTGGACCATACGTTCCTATCCAACGATTTCTAAACTTGTTATTAAGATATCCCCTAATTATAATTGCTTTGTGGGCAGGACACCCGTCTTGTTGAAAGTACATATCGTTCCTAATGTTCAGTGAAATGTGGAAGTTTTTCTTCCAAAAAGTTAAGATATCGAGCAGCTGCCAAATTTTCTTCGAAGAAATATGGTCCGATTAAGTGACCATTTAAAATACCACACCAAACATTGACACTTACTTTAGTTTGAAAGTTGCGATCTCGTGTCCAGTGTGGATTCTTTGTTGACCAATAACGTTGATTTCGTCGATTGAAAACACCATTATTTGTAAATTTAGATTCGTCTGTCCACATAATTTTCATAAAAATTTCAAGATCCTCTTCATTAGCAGCAGTTAGCCACGCCAGAAATTCTAATCATCGCTGTTCATCAGTAATATGCAGTTCTTGAACTAATGTCATTTTAAATGGATGATATTTGTATTTTTTCGTAATTCTATTAATACTTTTGATCGACATATTCAATTCTTTTGCAACTTGTCGAATAGACGCGTGCGGATTGGCTTCAAAATAACTTAGGACTAACGTAAAAGCAATGATTTTTGTACAATAACATAAACCGAGACGCCCTAATTATGGCGACAACGAAAAGTCTAATACAAAGAACGGAGCTCTGTATCGTAGAAGATGGATCGCAGTTCGAACATCTTGATTTATATTGTAAGAAATAATTTTTCATTAAAATTACGTTTTGCACAAGATGATAGTGTAATACACTGTTAAATTCGTCTCGACGTTAGAAAGAATCCTATGATGTCCAAAACATATGGTGCCATTTAAAAAAGTCAAGGTGACCTTTACTTTTTTACGTAAAAAACATTTTTTCAGATTTAAGAATATGCGAACATGTAGCTCACCAAATACTGAGAAACTTTTGTCTAAAACATTTTTTAATTCCACTACTGCTACTTATTAAATTTAATTCTACTACTGAAATGCCTAAAAAATGGTGACATAACTTAACGGATACACCCTGTATATCATTGAATTTGTCTTTCCATGCTCTATAACTATATGCAAATAAACTATGAGGTCATCGTAAAGAAAAAATTCGCAACTTTCAAAAAGGGTATAGCCGGATAAGCATGGGCCAGCGGCCCCCGCTCCGATTTTCCTGATTTCTGTCTTAAAACATCGTTTTATGTCTAAAAATATACTTTGTAAAATTTCAAATGTCTACCCCCACCGATAAGGGTGATATTGGGGTAAATTCCCCCGCACTTAAATGCAATTTGCTCCAAAACGAGAAGAGATATCGACATGGAATAAACGGCAAACAAAAGATATAGATACACTCTATACTTCAGATTTTTTTCAGAATTTTTTGCTAATTATTTATAGTTGAAAATAATTAATTAATTTTTTGGGAATTTTTTTAACTATCTTCCCCTGGGTTGACACCCACCAAAAAATTCTAAAATATTACTATGATGCTAATCTATTTTATATAAAAATCTCAGAAGTGTCCTTTTGGTGGAACAGTGTCAAAAAAAATAAAGTATGCCGGCCCACGCTCGGTTTGACCAGTAACGGCGCAGCGACCGAGTCCCCTTGCGGTGGCTGGTGATGGGAGCGAACGGGAAGTCGGCGGGTGTACGGAAAAGCTGATACATGTAAAAATGCGACTAAATCTTCTAATATATGATTACAGTTGGAAGTTACGGTTGGAAGTCTAAACAATTATATTTTAGGAAATAGCTTACATTGAAGAAGAGAAATACGTGTAAAGCTAGTTTGTTGCAGTCAAGTAACAGAAAGAAGAAGATTATGGTCACGGTGTTAGAGGTTCTGCTCGCTGCTCCGCAGGGCTCGAGTTCGAATCCTCCTCAAGTTAACTTTCTTTTCTTGTTTTTTTCTTTTTTTATATGTATTTATAAACTAAACGATTTTTATTGTTTGCACTTCAATATTCTCGAATGAGTTCTCGCGTTTCGTGTTTCGCGCATTTCGCGGCAAGCCGCCTTTGAACATGCCGCAAAGTCGGCATATTTCTTGATCGCTAGCCGACGTTACAATGTTATCTGGTCACACGCTCATTTTCGTCAGACACGATCAGAATGAGTGCGGTTCCATTCATCGGCTGTGGATTGCAATAATAAAAGAAAAAATTATTGTTATTATGCAATCATCCCTTCGCGGTCTTGGTACACGCGCAAGATATTATTATTTCACAGTGTTCAGAATTTGAGCGCAGAAATACAAAGTAGCATATTGCATTATAGTAAAGTAATGAGGAGTAAAAAGAAAAAGAATAAATCCATTATATGGGCGTAAATAATAAAAACTAGATTTATATCTCCGCAAAATTAGAAACATGTAAAACGTTTTAATCTATATGATAATTACAAATTAATAATTATGTTTGTTTTATAGAATATTGAAGTGCAAACAATAAAAATCGTTTAGTTCATAAATACATATAAAAAAAACAAGAAAAGAAAGTTAAGTTGAAGAGGATTCGAACTCGAGCCCTCCGGAGCATCGAGCAGAACCTCTAGCACCGTGACCATACTATATACTTGTGAGAAGCTTCTTCTTTCTGTTACTTGACTGCAACAAACTAGCTTTACACGTATTTTTCTTCTTCAATGTAAGCTATTTCCTAAAATATAATTGTTTAGACTTCCAACTGTAATCATATATTAGAAGATTTAGTCGCATTTTTACATGTATCAGCTTTTCCGTACACCCGCCGACTTCCCCGTTCGCTCCCATCACTATCCACCGCAAGGGGATTCGGACGCTGCGCCGTTACTGGTCAAACCGGCCGGCATACTTTATTTTTTTTGACACTGTTCCACCAAACGGACACTTCTGAGATTTTTATACAAAATAGGTTAGCATCATAGCAATATTTTAGAATTTTTTGGTGGGTGTCAACCCAGGGGAAGATAGTTAAAAAAATTCCCAAAAAATTAATTAATTATTTTCAACTATAAATAATTAGCA
>CM052268.1:10108029-10137867 GCA_028455795.1 Lasioglossum marginatum
CCTACAGAAAGAATCCTCTTGTTGGCTTTTCGTATTATAGTGATGTAGGCCCTACGTTGGGTATGATCGTTGGCCCTATGTTATGCGTGATCGTTGGCCCTACATTGGGTATTACCGTTGGCCCGACGTTGGACGTGAACGTTGGCCCTACGTTGGGTGTGATCGTTGGTCCTACGTTGGCTCTGACTGTTGGCCCAACTGAATGAAGGGCGACATTTCTAACGGTTGCCCAACCGATACCGCCAACATAGGCCCAACAAAACGCCAACCATAAATGCTACTAGGACGTTTTCGCTTGACTATATCGCTCGGCGGTTCGCTTCTCTCTGGCTCACGGCACACTCGCACGCACGCCGCCTTGCGTTTGTTTTTTTCATTTCTTTTCGCTCACTTCACACTTTCCTTTCAGGCCTACCACACATTCTTTCTTTCCATCAAAACGTTCAGTCATCGATCATGCATTCTCATCAGTCGTACCACTCACTCGATACTTACATCCTATTTACACTCCGCTACAGTCCCACAAAAAAATAAAAAATTTTTGTTATTGAATTTGTCATGTTTACACTTCTTGGCGACCGAGGCCGCTCGAGCTGCGCTGTCCTTTTCTATCGTGGTCCTTCCACGTGGTCGACGCGCCACAAAAAATAGTATCTGATCCCGATCTATGTCACAAGATAGAACCGAGAATTGACTTAGATTAGGACTTTAGTGTAATTAGACGATTATAACAAAATTTATAATAAAAAAACAGGACGAATACAATAATGAAAATTTAATTGCCGAAAAACCAAAAATGAGGAATTTTGATTTTTGAATTTAATAGATTGAGCTGATACGAGTCCTTTGATGTTTACCGAACCTTAGTCCCTCTTTCTCTTTGAATTGCTATCCTTCTCTACGCGTTCTGCACACTGCAAAGAATGTAGCACCTCACTAGAACTGTCGCTCGGCAGATCCGACAATACGACACATAGTTTTCCAAACATTACTATTAAATACTGGGATGAAACATGATACAAATAAACAGATTTTGTACACATTATTATCATAAGTATATAAACTGTTTTTATGTATGAACATTTATTTGAAACGTTGATTGTTCATTTTGATGTTTAAACAAATGTTCATAGGTACAAAAACGTTTATATTCTTATATAAATATAAAAAATTAATTTTTAATAAAAATCTAATTTTTTTAACAATTAACGATTAATTAAAATGTTAATATTAAATTCGTGATCAGCAACCTCAAAAACCTTAGTACACGGTATTTTAAGAAAAGTTTTTAATGTTCATCTAGTATTTTTTTTAATGCTTGTCCTGCTTTTCGGCATTTTGGAACACTGTGCGACAGTTACGAAGGGACTATTGTAGTAAAGAAACACAATACTGTTGGAATTGGAAATTAGTTAAATTTGCTTTATATCAATTCGGCATACTTAACTCTTAGCTTCAAAATAAAACTCAACCCTTCAGTAAGGGCTTGGTTGCATGTATCTCAAAAGTATCTACATTGATTGGTAAACATGATTCGCGAACGGCAATATGGACCCGGTATTATTGATTGTTTTAATGATAATAGAACGTCTAAGCATGTCAGCAGACACTGTACAAATAAGATTCGTTATTAATAAAATTTGCCGCAAAATTGACCTTGACCTTGAATGTCAAGGTCAAATTTTTTTTCATTTAGTCGGATAGTACTCGTCGTACAAAGTCTGAACAGAACCATGGGTTAAAAATTTTTAACCCTTAAGGAACCGTTCGCTTGAAAATTGACGTAAAAGCTTAAATAAGTTTTGAAGTTGTTTAATCTCTATGATACGTTTCTTTTGTACTTCAATGAAGTCCCAATAGCTGTGTAATGTCTCGAATAATCTTATTATGCTCATAAATATGCCAATCATGCTGTTCAATTGTTATTGTCTTCTATTTCGCTCACTGCTCGGTCGCTCGTGGCTTCAAACACGTCAACGTGGCTTCAAACACACCGAACCCCGCAATGATGCGGGGAACCCCCATACGACAAAAATGACAAAAAATGTTGACCTTGAAATTCAGGGTCAATTTCAATTTTGCGGCAAGGTTTTTTAACAAATCTCCGCCGATCCAGAAATGGAGAATCACGCTAGAGTAGTCACGACATATATGTAATTCTCAAACACCCTGTACAATGTGACTGTTGTTTAGAATATACAAGGTGTTCACAGATTTATAACCCAGTGTTTCTCTTGTAAACAGTAAGTACTAAAAAATATTTAAGGGAAAACATTTTCAGCTGTCTATAAACTATGTGATGGAGTAAATCAATTTTCTATATCTCCAATATTTTTTCGGATAATGAAGCTGACTTTCAGCTTTCTCAATGCCATACTGCATGTATTTTCATATCATATGAAACCGAATTAATTCACGTGCATGACCATGACTATCAAGGACATACAAAGTCGGAAATGAAAGAACAATTTTGCAGATTATGTATTATCATACTTACCGGTATTTATTATTGACATGTTTACATTTTGGGTTCGATGTGAACTCCATTAGCTAAAGCAGCGATTTCCAAATTGGGAGGAGCGGACTAGTTCAAAAGGAGGCGCGAAAATTTTTTATATTTATACATTTTTTTACAATTTAAAAAAGTGTCCGTATTATTTTATGAGATAAAGGGGAAGGCGTCAAGATTAGATTTTTAAAGGAGAACGTAATAACATGAAGTTTGGAAATCGCTGAACTATACAATTAATAATTTTATGTTATAATTCTGGTGTAGTGTTATCTCACAAAGCATTACTAATACCGTTGTTATTCGAGAGAAAAAAATAGATTTGATGCGTATGTATTACTGCTGTGATATCTTAATCAAAAATAGCAGAAACCACTATAAGTGTATTGCATAGAGTACAAAAATGTATTCCAATGTAAACATATCCATAAGAAATCAAAATTTTATACGAAATCAAAACGTTCGACATCACTTGTAAAAGACAGGAATTAACTGAAAATGAAGTTCTGATTCTAATAGTTGTAATCAATTGAAAATGATATAACAACATCCTTAACACTATGTTTACGGAACTCAAGAAATAACTATTTCACATTATTTTATAAACGTAACAAGTATGTGTCTATCCAAATTTTTAGTCATTTTTCCAATAATATACAATATACCCAAAGAAATAAATTTGGTAAATAATCTCTCAAGGAAGCATTTTTGCAATCTTAATAATCGCAAATTAAAAATATTCGAATTGTCATTTTGACGGGTCCCGTAAACCTAGTGTTTGATACCATCACTACTCTGTTTTTTACTTACGCACTTTTGCTGTAAATGCATAAAATCCGCAATCTAATAATGATACATAATGTGCAAGATAGTTCCTTCTTCACGTTTACGAGAAAAACATGGGCTAGTAAATCTCTGAACGTATATGAAATAAAAACATTCTAATTAAAAAGAAAAGATTGATGTACCGAATGAAAAGAAATAAAATACATTATATAAATACAAGGTGTCCAAAAAATGTCGTACAATCGTGAAAGGGGCGGTTCCTGAGGTCATTTGAAGTGACATTTACCTTTGCAAAAATGTTCGTCTCGGCTTTGTCAAAGAATTATAAATGAAAAACACGGACTGGATGCCAGACACAGAGTGGCCCAGTGGCACATTTCAAAGGAGGAAGTGTATTTACGGCTGAATCAGTGAGTCCTAATTAAATAAATTTCTATTTCTTCTCTTGTTCACTGCTTCACTGCGGCGCGACACCAACGCTTCGCCATCCAGCGCTGTGTGTTCTTCATTAATAATTCCTTAACAAAGCCGAGGCGAACATTTTTGCAAAGGAAAATGTCACTTCAAATGACCTTAGGAACCGCCCCTTTCATGATTGTACGATATTTTTTGGACACCCTGTATATCACTATACATATAATAATATATAAAAATATATTTCCCTATCCATTATTGTATAGTATTGTACAACACTTAGTAAAAATAAAATATTTAACGAATACAAATTTTATATGAATTACTTCCGAGTATGTAGAAATAGAAATAGATTCTCTTTCTGGCATTAAGGGGTGTCGAACGAACAACTTTAAAAGAAAAAGATGAGATAGAGATTTTGTTGCGAGAAAAACATCGTTGTCTTATATCGAATGAATACTACAATAAAGTCGCGTTATTTTGCAAACACCGCCGGGTGTTCTGCATGGAGAAATATCGTGTAGGGACACTATGTTTTTATGACTGCGTCTACCGCACTAACCGCGCCGACCGCGCCGAGAGTAAAAACGAAGTCGAACGTAGAAAAGGATAGCATGTAAATACAGATCGCGCGGCCGAAACGTATCGGTGTGAACCACTACTAATGCAATTACTTACAAAACTTCTTTATTTTTCATTATTTTTTTATGGGACTTTCGCCAACTTATTTCTGGTATTTTTCTGATTAAAATGACACTAAACACGATATAATCTCAATTGTATTTAGTGGTTTAATTGACGGTATGGAGTAACTAAGTTGTGCTTCACATGTACAATAAATATGAGCCAAATTGTATCCTGTTTGGTGTCATTTTAATCAGAAAAATGCCGCAAATAAGTTGGTGAAAATCCCATAAAAAATAATGAAAAATAATGAAACATACCAGAAATAAGTTGTTTTTTCTATTTTCAAACAAGAACCATTAGTATTACCAAATAGACATACATTTTTCATTTCAACAATTTCAAAATAAGTTGCTCAAATATTTTATATGCTCGTTTATTATTATTATTTAAATCGAAAAAAATCATGAGAAACTTATCTATATTAATTTTCTGAGTCATTTATAATAAACTTTGACTAATTATTCTTTCAGCCGACATTGGACTTTTCAGATGGATGACATTTCACTTCTCAGGAAGCTAGTTTCATAACTTAGAACCATTACTGTTTCACGACTAATTTAACATCTAGTAAATTTTCCTTATAAAAATACAAGTATGCTAAAGCTGTCTCGCTATGTCCAATCAAGGTTTAGCAGAAAAGAAGAAGTCGACAGCGATTTACATACTCCAGTGAATATGATAAACCATATAATTAATACTTATGTTGCTATCCAACCAGAAACAATGGAAAATTTGTATAATGTGAACTTGTATGAAAGATAAGTGCCTTACAATTTATTGTATTTTATGCTCTGTCTGTGCAACATAAAAATTACTCGAATTGTGCCATAAATATTTTTTGAGATTAAAAGCAAAGGAAATATTTCGTACCCTACTACAGTTGGGACACTCTGTATACTAGACGCACTTTAGATCAGAATAACATTTATATAAAGGAAACAAACGAACTAAATTTTTTTGTAAAGTTAGACGGATCAGTTTAGTAAATGATGTGCAACAAATATTTTGAAAAAAGTGCATTTTGTCGAAATCGTAAAAAATATAATGAAGGTTGCTTTTTACGACATTTTTTATCTAAGCCTGGAAAGAAAATCTAAAAAATGTGTTTTATAGACTAATACAAGTGTTCCGTCTTAAGCTTTATTGCCTACATTTTTTATGGTAATTTTAGGGGTTCCTAAGCCTTAATATTACGATCCATACCTGACCGTACTAGAGTCGTCGCAGTAATTGTAAGTGCCATAAAAAAGGGGCCTGAACGACAGGCAAACCCAAAGGCTCAACACAGCTGCGAAACACATTTTTTTTATTACTCAGACCATACCGTTACTCGATTCAGTCACCTAGGTACTCTACCCCACCACTTAGAATTACAACCAATAAGATTCTTGCAACTCCCACTATGTGTCAACCCCCACCATTTGTATAGTCTTCATTTTAGCATTGCTAAGAAAAATAAACCAGATATGTCCTAACCACCCGAGGTGTACTACAATTTTCTTCCGCATATCTCGCAAGGATCCGAGATCCTTATACCTTTTTCGAAGTCGACTCCAAGTCGTGCGTTTCATCGACTGAGCGACACCACAACAAGTTATATAGATTCTGAAAATTTCATCGAAGTTGGTCAATTGACTTATGAGTTATAAAACGATCAAATCACTAGAAGTTGCGGTTATAGGCCGAAAATAATGAAAAACTGCAATTTTTACAATGAGGGAAACGTACGAAACGAGAAAATATAAAATCTGTTTCGAGTCTCTAATAGTAACGTTATAAATAACTATATTCCATATGTTCCAATGACCACTCCGATGAACCACTAAGATTATCGTGACCTGCATTCGATGGATTTATCAAATTCTATGCAAAATACCAGTGACAGCAGTTCAATGCATATAATTGACACAGATCTACAAAACGTATTTTTTAATTTTTCAATACAAGCTCACATTAAAAAGTTGTAAAATGCAACTTTTAGTATTTTCTACACAATTTCTTTTCAAAATATGTAGTAAACCAATTGCTCTAACATCTCAAAAAAGTTCAAATCGTTTAGTCCAATATTTAAAACGTTATCGTTTTTTTTTAGAGCGTCCGAATATTAATGAGAGTCACTGTATGTATGCACATACAGTGGGTGTAAAAAGTATTCGTACGCCCTTAAAACAGAATAACTTTTTTATAATTGTACCAATCGACCTGATTTTTTATAATCAATTAGAAGCATTAGTTTACGAATTGATATGAAAAAAAGATTTTCCAAAAATTATAATTTACAAGGTTACATGCAAAAATAAAAAAGACACTTTCTAAAACTTTTTTATTTGGGCCCTTAATGAAAATTTAAAATATATGTTTTATAGATCTATGTTAGTCATACACATATTCTTCCAATCGAAATCAGTTGACGCAGGAAAAAACGACACGCATCAAAAGATGTACGATTCTGTGGATTTCAAGCAGAAACTGATCAAAAATCGTGTAAAACTATGATTTTCATGTTAATCGATTTCGATGAAATTTTCAGCATGTGTGTAACTATTATAGATCTACAAAACATATATTTTAAATTTTCTTTAAGGGCCCAAATACAAAAGTTTTTAAAAGTGCCTTTTTTACCACGTTTTTATTAACTCGCTTTCTTGTCTGTCTGTTGGTTTGTTTGTTTGGTTGGTTGTTTGTTTGTTTGCTTGTTTGTTTGTTGGTTTGTCTGTTCGGTACAAATTTTGCAATTGATTTTAAACTAACTTCCCGATGAGCTAGTGACTTGAAACTTTAAACATAGCTCAGAACTGGATAACAATGCAATATTAACTTGGTTTCTTGTCTGTCTGTTCGTCTAATAACGAGTTATTAAAGAAAAACGAGGACCAATCAGTGCGCGTGTACTACGGACGGATTCTGGCTCGGCCAATGCCAACGCCTGGCTCTCCGGGGCCTGTCATCTGATTGGTCTATGTTAACCGTCACACCTCGCCGCGCGACACTCGGTAGTACGTCATCGCGTTCAGCGATCCTCACTCCGCGCGACAGCGCTCCCTACTCCACTACGCGTTCTCACTCCGACTCATCCCCACTAATGTTTGTTTACCAAAATCTAATAAGTTCTTCCCATTCAAAACTTGATGAAGTGGTTCTCGAGGTATCGCATTCACAGACATACAGAGATACAGACGAACAGACACAAAAAAAAATTTAAATAAAAAGAGATTTTTAATGTACCACGTTTTTAAGACGGACTAAAAAGTATAAAATAATTTTTCCTAGCCCCATACAGATAGTCCTGAAAATTTGTGATTGTGAATTTTTAATAGCTATGAAAATACTTGTAACATTTAAAACGAAAAACGTGGGGCGCATGCAATAGATAATTGATGCATGAATAGTTCACCTAAGTCTTGCGCCCCACGTTTTTCGTTTTAAATCTTACAAGTATTTTCATAGCTATTAAAAATTCACAATCACAAATTTTCAGGACTAGCTTTGTGGGGTTAGGAATCTGTATGGGGCTAGGAAAAATTATTTTATTCTTTTCAGTCCGTCTTAAAAACGTGGTATATTAAAAATCGTTTTTTATTTAAATTTTTTATTTTTGCATGTAACCTTGTAAATTATAATTTTTAGAAAATCTTTTTTGCATATCAGTAAACCAATGCTTCTAATTGATTATAAAAGATCAGGTCGTTTGGTACAATTATAAAAAAGTTATTCTATTTTAAAGGGTGTACGAATACTTTTTACACCCACTGTATATTATTCGATCAGATTAACCAAACGCGTAACATTTCCTCGTCTTTAAATACACATTTTCGTGTGTATTTAGATTTACCTTTCTGTCCCACTTAGCAAAGTCACCGCGTAAAAACATATCGCTTTTAGAAAAGTATCCAATTCCGTAAATCATCGGTAGCTTAATTTGGAGATGATCCAAAGTTTTGTAACTACGCCGACGATTGCGGGAAACGTATCATAGGATTTGTAGCGAGTCGTTCACGTACTTTCTGTAGTATATAAATATATTCTAGATAAGATATATGATATGATTCAACTATCTTCTTGTGCCGCCGAACGAGCTATACCGGGTCCAATTTTATTATACTGGTACATTAAATTGTAATTACACCCAAAATATTCGGATATCAAAGCAATTTGACTTTTTATCTTGGTAATTTATCTTCGTTAATCATGACAGATTGAATTTGAGGCCTCCTTCTTGTGAAGCATCATCTACTGTTACTTAAAAAGTTTTTATGATATCATTTAATGGATTTTGTGTTTAATAGATATAATAGTTCAATAGATTTTAATTCAATGAACTCTCTGTTGGTTAAACTTAATGCGAAAAAACTTGTTCACAGCAAACTAGAACTAGTAACAAAATATACAGAATCTATATTTGAAGAGTTATTGAAGTTATTTTAAACGCATCAAAACGGTTAAAGTAGAAAATTCAGCGAAAGAGGTACTTTACTACACATTATCATTGAGATTGCATTTACATAGTTCATAAGACACATACGAAAAAATCGTAACTTTCTATTAAATAGAAATTATAATTGATATTAATTATTATTAAATAATTTCGATTAATTACAATTGCAGAATTGAAGTATAGAATATTGAGTATAGAAAAATATGGTAATGATAAGTATTTTTAAAATATAATAAATAACATTTTAATCATTAATAACGATAAATGATGATAAAGTTATTTCACTTGTTGTCCGAGTACTTTGGGAGCAAATGCAGTGAACCACGAAAGTATTTGAACGCACTTTAAAACTAAAAGTATAACTTTTTTATGATCGGACCAAACGACCCAACTTTTTTTGAGCAATTAGCAGTATTGATTTACCAAATGACATGCAGAAAAGATTTTGAAGAAATTGCAGTCGCTAAGAGTTACATGTGAAAGTAAAAGAAACACTATTTATAACTTTTTTATAAGAGCCCGTAATGAAGATTTAAAATATGCGTTTTGTAGATGTATGTTAGTTATACACGTACTGAAAATTTCATCGGAAACGGTTGACGCAGAAGAAAACGACACGCATCGCGGAAGATGTAAGAATATGGATTTTAAGCAAAAACTAACCAAAAGTCGCGAAAAACTATGATTTTTACCACATTTAATCACTTGTAGCTCTTGGGTATGTTAATCGATTTTGATGAAATTTTCAGCATGTGTATAACTAATATAGATCTACAAAACATATATTTTAAATTTTCATTAAGAGTCCAAATAAAAAAGTTTTAAAAAATGCTTTTCTAATTTTTGCATGCAACTTTGTAAATTGTAATTTTTGAAAATCTTTTTTGCAGATCATTTAGTAAACCAATGCTTCTAATTGCTTACAAAACATCAGGTCGTTTGGTACAATTATAAAAAGGTTATACTGTTTTAAGGTGCGTTCAAATACTTTTGTGGTTCACTATATATCTACATTGAACGATACTTGAAAAATACCGTGTTTTACTTTCTTTGGAAATACTACTACATTGACAACGATCTATAGTTTCATTACCATTATCGATCAATAAGTTGCGATCGTGTTGAAGATTTTTGAACGCACAATAAAAATATGTTATAATAGAAACGAACACAGACGATCGACAACTCGAAAATCTTAGCAACGCCGATAAATATGCACCGCCGCTTCCACGTTTTGAAACACGATTTCTTCACACACGATGTCGCACAAATCACACATATGTCGCACCGATGGAGTGAACAGGCCGGACACCTGTGTAGAAAAATATGCAAGAGAATAATGTATAATTTGATAACTGTAAAATCAACAAGGCGCGTCTAGTTTGTGTTGTACTTCAGAGGGCACTGGCCACTTTAGCTTTAGCTGGTCGCAAATATCGAATACACTGATTCTGTAGCCTGTAGCGTTGCGAAGTTGGCACTTGGAAGAGATCGTAGAATCTATATGCGCGCGCGATCGCACGCGCACACATATTCACTTATACATTTACACATGCGTCTACTACCAACACAGCTATCTGTAACTCTGAAGCTGTTCCAAAGCAAACATATCCGATATGCCGCGCGATTCCCTACTACGTCTACATTTTCGTATGGACCTTAAGAAACTGACGTACAGTAGCGGACAAAAGTTTAAGACGACTATCTTTACACATAACATATATTCGCACTCTATCTACGAACAATCTAGACTCTTTCAAAACATAAACAGTGTTTGGCAGAATGCGCATGAAACTTTCAATGCTGCATTTGCTGCGGACATTAATTTAAGATTTATTTACGAAAAAGGTATTTATGTTAATATAAGTAACAATAATTTCTTTAAAAGTTAATATTTTGTGGGGTAACCGTTATTTTTAATGACTGCAGCACATCTTTGTGGCATTGAATCAATTAGCTTCACACATTGTTCTATTGAAATGTTGTTCCACTTTGTTTCAATTGCAGTGTAAAGGTCACTTAAATTTTTAGATTTATATTTGTGTACGTTCCTTTTACCAATGTTCCACAAGTTCTCAATCGGATTGAGATCCGGTGATTGTGATGGCCATGGTAAAACAGTAATATTTTCTTCTATAAAGTACTGCTTCACGATTTTAGAGGTATGTTTGGCATCATTATCCTGCTAGGTATCATGGTTTCCTTTATAATGTCCAAATATTGAAACCTTTCCATAATACCATTAATTTTTCGAATTGGTCCTGGACCGTTTCGCGAGAACGATGCCCACATCATTACACAACCACCACCGTGCTTGAGTGTTCCTACGGTGCAGTTTGGATTCAGATCTTTACCTTTGCGACGTCTGATATACTGAATTCCGTCAGAAGATACTCTATTGAACGAGCAATTCGGGACTATTAGACGTTTAGCATCTCTAATAAAATGCGATAATCTACTGAAAAGATAGTCGTCTTAAACTTTTGTCCACTTCTGTATGCTTTCAAAATTTCTACTAGACCTATTACATGCTCTTATTTCTTTGTTTATTATTTATTTATTTTATATATATTTTATATTTTGTATATCTTGTGGGATCAGGACCTCCCAGTATAGAGATTGGGGGAAATGGGAGGATTCCGTGGGTGAGCGTGTTAGTCAATCGGCCCGGGTTCGATTCCCGCTGGCGGCGGGCGGTTCCCTCATTTTTCCTGAAATCCTACAATCTTATATATATTTACGACGCACGGTTTTTCACCCACGTGCAGCCATCTGACAAAAAACGTTTACAAGAAGAGTTGTAAGGTATAGAGTACACAATAGATATCAGTAAAAAAAATTCGAAAATAGTCATGGCGAAATCGAGGCACCTTGGGTTTTACAAATAGAAACACATTTCTTTTTCTACCATATTTAGAGGACATCGAAACGAATTCAGAATACATATTACATGATATTTTTACCGACATATTACTCGATTTACGGAAATGTGAAATATTTAGTCTTTCGTCGTATTCGACTTTAAGACAGTGTAAACATTATTTCATAGCGAAGAAGTTAGTAAAGCGAAATATTCCACTTTTCCACTACTGTAAATCGAGTAATATGTTGGTAAAAATGTCATGTAATATGTGTTTTGAATTCGTCTCGAAGTTCGAAATATGGTAAAAAACAAATATGTGTTCCTATTTGTAAAATCCAAGGCGAACTCAACCTCGATTTCGCCATGAAAACAAACTGTTTCCGAAATTTTTTTACTGATATCTATTGTTCGCTTCATATCCTGCAACTCTTGCTGTAAACTTTTTATGTCAGCGTTAGAAGGAACACCTTGTATATGTAAATAAATAAAAATATAGATGTATAAAATTATATGTACAATCCGTGGCAAAAAGTTTCCGATCGGAGACATTGATACGGATTTTACAGAAAACATTCATGTTTTAGAGGTATGAAATATTATCTTATGGAATTAAAACTGATGGGAAATTAAAACGGGCTTATTAAAGAATGAAAAATAACAGAAGCATCCATTTATTATAACAAAGAAACGCGAAAATAAACAACATGTTACACGGAAAAATGTTTCCGATTAATAGAACTGCTGGAAGAAAGTTTCCGATTCGATTTACACTGTCCAACACCAAATTTGTTCAACAATTACTGTTGGGTGATTCTTACAGAGTTTTCTGCGCCAATTCCGAATCTACCTTTGATTTTTCCCCTAGACGTACAGTTTTTGAGAAACATAACTTTGAAAAAAAAACATATTTTTCAACTTTAAACAAATATTGTGATGTTTTTACAAAAGATATTGAATTGTTCTCTGCAGCAAAAGATTCTGTAGACTTTCAAGAATACAGTGATGTCCAATATTAATACATTATGAATGTTTAAACATGTTTAAACAATCGTTAGTCACCACTTTTGCACCAATTTGTGAGGATATTTTCGGGTTTATCTTAAAAAATAAGGGCCCAGCGCGTAAAATCGAACTATATCACGCGATAGAGCAGACTTTTATTCTGAGAAACGGCCCTTTAAAGTTAGCAATGTCGACGTTTTTTTCGAACCAGGAAGCAAAATATCTTCGCCCTACATGAGTTGCCGACAGATACGACGAGGTACTGCACGGAACTGGCGGCAACTCATGTAGGGCGAAGATATTTCGCTTCCTGGTTCGAAAAAGCGTCGACGTTGCTAACTTCAAAGGGTAGTTTCTCAGGATAAAAGTCTGCTGTATCGTGTGATATAGTTCGATTTTACGCTGGGCTCTTATTTTTTAAGATAAACTGAAAAATATCATCACAAATTGGTGCAAAAGTGGTGTCTCTCCATCTTTAACAATTGTTTAAACATGTTTAAACATTCATAATGTATTAATATTGGATATCACTGTATTCGGGAAAGTCTACAGAATCTTTTGCTGCAAAGAACAATGCAATATATCTTTTGTAATAACATCACAATATTTGTTTAAAGTTGAAAAATGTGTTCCTTTTTCCAAAATCATGACTCTCAAAAACTGTCAGTCTAGGAGGAAAATCAAGGGCAGATTCGGAATCTGCGCAAAAAACTCTATAAGAATCACCCAACAGTAATTGTTGAACAAATTTGGTGTTGGACAGTGTAAATCGAATCGGAAACTTTCTTCCTGCAGTTCTATTAACTTTTATAATAATACTATAAACTTTTTTCCGTGTAACATGTTGTTTATTTTCTCGTTTCTTTGTTATAATAAATGGATGCTTCTGTTATTTTGTTGTTTTTCATTCTTTAATAAGCCCGTTTTAATTTCCCATCAGCTTTAACTCCATAAAATAATATTTTATACCTCTAAAACATGAATGTTTTCTGTAAAATCCGTATCAATGTCTCCGATTGGAAACTTCTTGCCACGGGTTGTACATACAGGGTATTAGAAAAGTCTGGAAACAGTCGAATATCTCAAAAATAAAGCATTTTAGAAAAAAATGGTTCAGACATGTATTTTATGGTTTCGCAAGGGCTATAATATGGTGCCATTGATTTGACCTTGATGAGTCATTTGAAAGTCACGTGAATTTTTTTAAATGGCACCCTCAAAAATCTGACACATTTCGGATACTAAGCCACATATTAGGTAACATTTTCAGATTTTTCCGTTGCAAACTCTGGTTGTAAAAAATGAAAAAAACGAAAAATTGAAAAAATGCAGCTTTCATATAGAAATGTAAAGAGCACTATCACAGATTTAATTTGGCAATGAGATATTACAGTAAGTATTATGCTCAATTTTTTTCAAATTCCGGAGAGTGGGGCAACATACTTAAAAAAAATAAAAACCACTTTTTTCGGGGTTTTTCCTAAGTTATACTTATCTCTTCTGAATCTTAAAAATATATTATGTAATATTAAACGTTAAGTGAGGTTTTTCGAAAATAGTTTTACAGGAAGATAAGGATGGGATGGGAAAGAGAAAGGGCAAGAGGGTGCGAGGCAAAGGAAATGGAAACGAGCAAAGCACAGAAATACAGCAAAGTATAGGAGGGAGGGAGACAGAATACGCGAAGAGCAAAGAGAAAGGTACAGAGAAAAACAAAAAGTGTAAAATATTCTGGAACGTAGCAGGAATAGTTAATAAGGAGAGAGGATTCTGGAGATTTGTGCAAGGATTCGACTATGTAGGATTATTAAAAACCTGGGTGGATCAGAGAAAATGGGAAACACTAAAGAAAGAGCTGCTGAAAAGGATATGTATGGAGCTGTCAAGTGGTGATTAAGGAAAAAAAGAAGGGGAGACCGCGGGGAGGGATTATAACAGGAGTAAGAGAGTGCTGGAAGACATTGAAGGTAATCGATAAAGTAGAAGGCCTGATAGAAAGAAAAATAGATGTTGGAGAAGAAATATGGAATGTATGGGCGGTGTACAGTAATCAGGAGATGGATAGAATAACAAAAGCAGTGGAAGAGCAGGTGGATCAAACAGCGAGCGAAGTGGTAATTATAGGTGGGGACTTCAATGCGAGGATAGGAGAACAGGGAAGCCTGTATAACGGAGAGTGGGAAGGAGAACAGGAAAAGAGGAAATCGAAAGACAAGGTGAAAAACGGACAGGGGGAAAAATGCTGAGAATGACAGAGGAAAATGGACTACACATTCTAAATGGGAATAAAAGAGGAGACGAAAAGGGAGAGCTCACCTATGTAGACAGGAAAGGGGTGTCGGTTGTCGACTATGCAGTAACCAACCTAAAAGACTGGGAGAGGATAGAAAAGCTGGTGGTGGGAAGTAAGACGGAATCCGACCACCTACCGCTAGAAGTAGAAGTAACAGCAGAGGGAGGAAAGTATCTGGAGGAAGAACAAGTGGAGAAAGATGTAGTAAGTTGGGATAGAGACGCAATATAGAGATATGTAGTAAAGACAGGCGAAAAGATATATGCACTGAACGAAAGGACGACAGAAGACTGGGAGGAGATGAAGGCAGCGGTGAAGGAATCGATGGAATCAAGAAGGGTAAGGATAAGGAAATGGAAAATAGGAAGCAAATATTGGTGGGATAGGGAATGTACCAGAGCGAAAAGGAAAGTGGACAGATATTGCAGAATGTGGAAAGAGGGCAAAAGTGAAAAGGAAGTTTACCTACAGGAAAAAGCGGATTTTAAGAAGTTATGTGAAGGAAAGGAAGCAAGGAGGAAACAAGAAGAGAAAGAAATAATTAGAAAGGCGAAGGAGGAGGGACAAATTTGGAAATATATTAATAAAGAAACGAAAAGAAAAACGAGGAATGAAAACAAGATTCAAATAGAAACTTGGAGGAAACATTTCAAGGAACTATTGGGGGGGTCAGATAGGAAACTAACAGGAGAGGACAGATGACAGCGGAAGAAGATGAAAAGAACTTGACAGAGTCGGAGCTGGAAAAACAGATAAGAAAATTGAAAAAGAAAAAAACACCGGGTGGAGACGGGATCCCGAACGAGGCATGGGTGTACAGCGGGGGTAGTACAAGGTGGAAGCTAAAGGAGATAATTAGGAAAGCGTGGGCAGGGGAAGGATTCGCGAAAGACTGGAAGAAGGCGGTAATAAACCCCTTATACAAGAAAGGAGATAAAAACAACCCTGGCAACTACAAAGGGATAAGCCTGCTGTGCACTGCATATAAAATATACGTTGCAATACTGAACGAGAGGCTGAGAAACGACATAGAGGATAAAGGCATTTTACCAGATACGCAGGCCGGTTTTAGGAGACACAGGGGAACAATTGATAATGCATACATCCTACAGCACGTGGTAGAAAAGGAACTGAAAGAGGGGAAAGGCAAGGTTTACGCCATGTTCGTGGATCTTAGAGCGGTCTTCGATACGGTAAAAAGGAATAAGTTGTGGGAAACTATGGAGAAGCGTGGGGTAAGAAAGAGGCTAATCGAAAGGGTAAAGGAGATATATGAGAAAACGACGAACGTAGTCAGAACAGGGAAGGGGGAATCAGAGGTACTCTGGACGAGGGAGGGAGTCAGACAGGGTTGCTCGCTCAGTTCGACCCTGTTCATAATATACCTAGCAGACATGGAGGAAAACTTTAGGAAAGCACTGGTGGGAGGAATAAGAGTGGGAAAGGAAAGATTCTGGTCGCTAGCCTATGCAGATGACGTAGTGGCGGTAGCAAGTAAAGAGGAAGACCTGAAGTGCATGATGAAGAGACTGGAAAGGTATTTGGACAAAAAGGAATTGACGCTAAACGCGGAGAAGTCGAAAATAATGATTTTTAAAAGGAGGAGGGGAAAAGTGAATAAAGCGGTATGGAACTGGAAGGGGGAATCAGTGGAGGAAGTCAAGGAATTCATTTATTTAGGAATAAAGTTTGAAAGTAACGGAAAGATAGCAGGACATGTGAAGGAAAGGATAAAAAGAGCGAACGTAGTTCTAGCCCTAGCTAGTATGGGGAATCGGCGAAAGAAAATTTAAGAAGTATTTAAGAAAATTTAAGATTTTAAAATGAGAATGTTCTTATTTGACAGGTTAGTATTGGGGGTACTGCTATACGGGGTGGAATTATGGGGCTTCAAGGAAAGAGTGGAAATAGAGAGAATACAGATGAAATACCTAAAGTGGACACTAGGTTTGGACGTGCGTACGCCAGGATATTTGGTTCTGGAAGAAACAAAAAGAACCAAGCTCAGAGTAGAGACAGGAATTAGGGCCTGGAAATACACGGAAGGAGTAAGGAAAAACGACGGGAGGAAGATAGTCAAGGAGTGTCTGAAGGAAAAGGAATCAGGTAGTATGCAGGGCGAAAGCGGAAAAGAAAGGGAAGAATATTTAAAGAGAAACGGATGGAGCCAAGTAGGGGTGGAAGAGATGAGAAGGCAAGAGAGAGAGATAACGGAAAGGTTAAAGGGTAGAGACAGCAGGTAGGGAAGTACAACTACAAGAGCAGCATACGAGGATAGAGCAGTCCAAATACAACGAAAGGTATAAGGAATATTTAAGGAAGGAGAGAGGACAGTCAAAAGCTCATAGCACGGGTAAGATGCGAAAATACGGAGAATTGGAATAAATACTGGCTGGAGGACGAGGCAAGAGAGTGCGACCTTTGTGGGGACAAGTATGGAAGCATAGAACACTTAACAAGAGAATGCAGGGTAATGGGAGAAAGGATCAGGATCGAGGATGTAGTGAGAGGGAGGAAAGATAGAAATGTCGAAGAGTGGTTGGAGAAATTGAGGAGAAGGAGAGAAAAGAGAACATAAATATTCCAAAGAACTTACCAAACTTAAAAACAAATATTAGGGAATGGGGAAGAATGCAATAACTATAGGTTAGTAATAATTAGGATACTAGAAGAGTAGGACAGGGTAGAAATGAGTGAAACAGAGGAAAAGAGTGAGAAAAGGTATGGACCGAATGCATGAAATAAGATAGGTTTGTACAGTTAGGTTAAACCAAGTCACATTTTCTTAGCTGTAAGACTGAAATAAAATAAAGCAAATATTAAACGTTCCTACGTTCAGAGAAATATCTTCCAGACTTTAAAACTTGCGTGGTACAAAAAACGAAAATAATACTATGTGCATATATTAGAATATTTCGAAGGCAATTTCAACGGCACCGGTTGGTGCAGCGGCTATGGTCTCCGACTGCGGAACCGCTGATGACTTTTTGGATCAGGTACGCATCCCGGTCAGGAATTTTTTTCTAAGTTAATCAGATGGTTTTTCGCTTCCTAACCATATGATTGTTGTTAAACCATTGTAAAAACATTTTTTAACTATGTTTAGACTATTTTAAAATAACTTTTCGGAAAAATATTTTTGGAGTTCTTTCGGCCTCTAGTCATTTGCGGACTGTATTACAGCTCTACTTAACATTTTTTTACATGGAATTGTGCATCGACTTGACTCTTAAGTCTTTGATCTTTACTGGGTGTCTTATTCCTTAATAAGTCCAGTGTTTTATTAGGGTCTAGAGATATTGTTGTATCTGTTTCTATCTAGTGAAAAGGAAAGTGTCCTACATGTTATAAAGATTATTATGAGAACGAGGTTTATGCCTCGAACAACTGTAACTATTGTTGTCTAGAAAAAGTTCTGATGATGAGTATAGTAACTTTCTCCTCCCCCTAAACAAAAACAAGAAAAAAAAGTCCGTAAGTGACTAGTGGCCGAAAGAACTCCAAAAATATTTTTCCGAAAAGTTATTTTAAAATAGTCTAAACATAATTCAAAAATGTTTTTACAATGGTTTAACAATCATATGGTTAGGAAGTGAAAAAACATCTGATTAACTTAGAAAAAAATTCCTGACCGGGATGCGTACCTGGTCCAAAAAGTCACCAGCGGTTCGGCAGTCGGAGACCATAGCCGCTGCACCAACCGGCGCCGTTGAAATTACCGTCGAAAAAAGTGGTTTTTATTTTTTTTAACTATGTTGCACCACTCTCAGGAATTTGAAAAAATCGAGCATAATACTTACGGTAATATCTCATTGCTAAATTAAATCTGTGATAGTGCTCTTTACTAGGGGTGTGCGAGCCGCCCGATTTTCGGGCGCCCGAATCATCGGGCCGAGCCGCAGACTGTCGGGCGGGCTTGATTCGGGTGCCTGATACTTCATGAGGTATCGAGCGGCCCGAGAGTTTCGGGCCGCTCGGAAATGCCCGGACTCGTTCGGAAATGCTCGGACAAGTTCGGACGAGCGAGTTATCGCGATACCTGAGAACTGAGAACACAACTAAAACAACTCTGCGTTCTTATGAAATAGATAATGGTAATAATTAATAACGGTATTCTTCCATAACTTATAACGTAATTTTTAATATACTTGGTTTTTTTATAATTACAGTAGTTATATTTGGAAAACTTGTGCATAATCTTCATTTCTATTAAATTTTGAAATAATGCACGTTACACGTGAAAAATTTTAAATACAATATTTCTGGCATTCCGATGAATTTGTTACGAATGAACTTGCATATTATATGTGTCGATAATATCATTAAAATATCCTTACGGACTGACATACACCTAGAAGGTATAAAAATAAGGTAAATTAAGGTACAACAATTTCTATTTTGCTATTTTATTATGTATTATCTTTTAAGAATTTCTGTCAGGTTAATGATAGTTAATTAATAACAGTTATATAAAAAGATATTAAGTAAGTTGTATAACTGTTAATAAAGACAGTACTCCTTACAAAGTTGTCATAATTTACCTTATTTTTATACCTTCTAGGTGTATGTCTCTCCGTAAGGATTTGTAATCTATTTTCTTCACAAAAATAGAATAAGAAAATATGGAGAACTTTTCTTTTCTTGTCACCATAACTTATCATAACTGTATTTTATATGTTTATAAACTAATAGGATATTTTTTGTTATTATTATGTCTTATTTTAACTTATAATCATTTTTAGTCATTAGTCATAGTGAAATTCTGATTGCGTATTTAGTCATTAGTTATGCCATTATAGTCAGTAGTCAATATTCATCCTTAATAAAAATTTAGTCATTATTCATTAGTCATTACGCTCAAATACTTATGTAGTCATTACTCATAGTCACGCTCAACTATTTACTTAGTCATTAGTTATTAGTCACTTTGTTAATTACTGTTGTTAATTAATGGGAAAGTTCAATACATTTTAATTTTTATATGTGCTTATTAAGGTTATGATGTACACTAAGTTCATGGCGTGGAGGACTAAGGATTTACGCAATAATTCGTGCTTGTGAGGTGAATTAATTGCGGGTTTTACATGTGACATTAACTATGAAAAATTCGAATTGCCGCTGTAAGATGGCTGCTTATATCTAATTGTGGTGTGACGTAGCAGCTCTGCTGAACGGATAACGCGTAAGTCCAAAGCAATATGGCAGCGTTCCAAACTGTCAGACGCTCTTGAAATCGCGCAGACTCAAACTTGGATTCCGCGCACATGAATTTATTGTTTTTTCATTTTTTCGTCGAATTGTATAATATTACATTAAAAAAAGTTGAAAATTTTTGGTCCTCTGAACGAAAGTTTAACGGAAAACCGGACGGCTATACAATTTCGAATTACAATAAAGCATTTATGTATAGGTTGGAATATAGAAAATGAAATGGTTGCAGTTGTCACGGATAATGCTTCAAGCATGATTTTTTGGTTTGTAGGGACCAGTCAAGGAAATTCGAAGTCCTCGCGAGGTAACTAAGCGTGCAAACAGCTGGACCCGATTTATAGTTTGCGTAACTAGAGAAAGCTATTTTTGAGAGAACTGTTTAGTTTCAGAGCCTGGCACGGTTTTAGTTTTCGTTAGACACAGTCTCAACAGCGACAATACGGGTACCATAAATTGTGAAGTGCCGAAAGACCTTCGACGAGAGTGCGGGACAGGAAAAAAGCCACACGTGCGTAATGTCTGTAAGAAATCAGCGTAATTTGAAAGGGATTTTTGTTCCCACTAAAAAGAACAAAGATAGAAGGAAATAAGGGAACTAGGGAATAAGAAGACAAGTTGAGGAGGATTCTAGCTCAGTACAGAGTCAGTCGAGAACCAGTCTACTAGCATACAGTCCGTAGTTGGCAGATATTTTCTAAAGCTGGAGTATTAATCAATAGAAAACGAATAGATTAAAAGGAACCACTGTTAACAAAATATTGTTTCTCAACAGTTTATTGTATTATCAATTGTAATATCTTTTTACTTATTACTGATGTTCAATACAATATGTGTATTGCCTAAGAATAAATAAATGTTAATAAATCAAGACTTATCGGATGTTCTAAATATGCTTTCTATATATTTAAAAATCATTGAAATTGATCAGGAGGACTGATCTACATATGTATCGAGACCAATACCTCCACAGAGATATTAAATGGTTATCGATACTGTCAGAAATGTATCAAACTGGTATCAATACTTCCATAGAAGTATCAAACGCATATCGAATCTCTTCAAGAATGATTAAATGCTGACGCCGTTGTTAAATCCCAATGCAACGATTATTTGAAGTTTTTCACCGCACGTCGAGTTCAACTGACGTGCTCGGCGCCAAAATTCACGGCGAACGAACTCCAAACACCAACAGCGCGATTACCAACACAGATCGTGTTTACTTACACTTCAAATAATTTCTAAGTCAGATCCGCTCCCTATTGTCTTTTTGCCATTGCAGCACCGGTCGTTAGGGCCCTGCCAAGATAAACATTTTAACAAACCCGGTGCTGTTGTTCCTTGGTGCAATTTCAAATTTCCCACTCGTTATTCCCACCGTAACCCAATGACCTACAGCGGTATAAATAGGCTTACCGTAAGCGCCTCGTCCTTCTTATCTTGTAAATCGACTCATCAAGAATCACGTCCAGGCGATATTGCCTGTTCTCAATAAATTTTTCGTTAGTGTTACTTTAAATCCGCGCAGAGTTATTTCCAAACCTACACGCCTTCCCCCAGTTCCCTGGTCAGGGTAGTACCGGCTTCATTGGGTTCGAAGCAAATGCAGTCCACTCAAGCGATCCAATATCACGACCCGTATCGAAACAGATTTGTTGCGAATAGATACATAAGTGGATCCCTTATACCTTTAGGGCAAGTGTGTGGAGTGTGAGACGCGTATTGAACATATTAATTTTGATAAGAATTTGGTGTATTAGATATACAGTAAAATCCTAATCTAAGTCAATTCTCGGTTCTGTGTTGTGACATAGATCGGGATCGGATACTATTTTTTTGTGGCTGCGTCGACCGCGCCGAACGTATAGTTCAGTCAACGAAAAGTTTGTAGAGGTAAATGGAAGGAACACAATTTTTGACTTTGAAACTTTGTTTGGACTAGTTAGGAGGTAAACATACTAAAAGTCCCCACTCCTAGGAGGTGAGCGGGGTGCAGGGGGGCACGTAGAAGGTCCCTTTTTTCGGTATTTCGCTTACATCTCGGAAACTATGCGTCCTAGCGATAAGACCACTCCATACAAAATTAAAGCTGACAAAATGTGCCACAAGATTGATTCCATTCAGTTTTTCGCTATCTCGCATAGTTTCCGAGATGTCTGCGTTCAAAATTCACTAAAGAATGAAGAGTTAGCTAGTCAAATAAGGCAAAAACCGTAAAGCAAAAATTTTTTTTTCAAAATTAGTGAACTTTGAGCGCGGATATCTCGGAAACTATGCGAGATCGCGAGAAACTGAATGGAGTCAATCTGGTGGTGGCACATTTTTTCAGCTTTAATTTTGTATGGAGTGTTCTTATCGCTAGGACACATAGTTTCCGAGATATAAGCGAAAAAACCGAAAAGAGAGACCTTCTACGTGCACCCTTTGAACCCCGCTCACCTCCTAATAGTGAGGATTTCTAGTATGTTTACCTCCTAACTAGTCCAAACAAAGTTCCAAAGTCAAAAATTGTGTTCCATCCATTTCCCTCTACACCCCCCTTTTGAGCATTCATTGACTGGACTAGTAGAAAAGGACAGCGAAGCTCAAGAGGCCTCAGTCGCCGAGAAATGAAACATGACTAATTCAATGACAAAACTTCTTTATCTTTCATTCTTTTTGGATGGGACTTTGACCAACATATTCCTGGCATTTTTCTAATGAAAATGAGTATGATCCAATTATATTTACTTGTGTAATGAACGATGGATGTTTTCGACGCAAAGAAGGACAGCGTATGGGAAAGAAAGAGACGGGGAGAGTCGCGGCCTGCCGGCACTGTTCAAAGCATTTCCCATACGCTGTTCTTCCTTGCGTGCGAAACATTCATCGTTCATTACACAAGTAAATATCATCGGAATTATAATATATCATATTTGGTATCATTTTTATCACAAAAATGCCACGAATATATTGGTCAAAATCCCATAAAAAATAATGAAAAATAAAGAAGTTTTGTAATTGGATTAGTAGTGGTTCACACCGATATACCCGAGGCGGTATCAGATTACGCGGCGTGTTTACATCGCTCGGCAACCGAGGCAGCCCGAGCTTTTTGGCCCCTCGCGGGGTATGCCCCCCAGTGGAATGGGTAGGCGAACTGACTTAGAACGGTCTCCTCCGTTGGACTTTACCTCTGTAGCACCTGTTGCAGGTGAACGTGTGCTCTCCGAAACTGGAGAATTAATATTTAAATAACGAGCGAAACAAACTCAAAGTTAGTACTGAAAAAATAAAATATTATTTCTGGACTTATAATCATATCTACTATTATCTAAATATTTTTTATTTGTATGAATGAGATTATATAACAGTACACGAATTACACTGATTCACAGCGAAACTTTCATATCGTCTGTTATCCTTGATATTAATGTAAGCATCGCTGCCTTCGCTGAAGTATTATGTAAACAGGTATCAATATTTTCGCGAAAATATCACGTAGGTATTGATATTTTTGTGTATCGACGAAGTATGTATGGCTACTTCGCATAAGTATCGATTAGAAATCACTATTCTCTTACAAATATTAATGAAGTACCGAACCCTTCGATATTCATTTTTTTGACATGCGTCGATACTGAATCGAAATTCATAAATTTAAAGCTGCTATAGGTAACAATTGTGTGTGTGTGTAAAGAAAGATCTGGAAAGAATAATGTGAGAAAGAAGCGAAGAGTATGAGAGAGAGAGAGAGAGAAGGCAAGAGTGTGAGATGCGCAGTCAGTGATGCCAGAAGGAGGAACCGAGGAACTTTCTTTAAATTATGAAATTAATAAATTTGATAATTCAAAAGGAGAACGAGACTGGGATGAAGTTAAAAGCTATATGTTCAGATAACGGTAGAGAATTTATAGACAACAATCTTAGAGAATGGCTAATAGAGAAAGGAATAAGGCATGAATTTAGTCTACCGTGGACACCGCAATGCAATGGATTAGTCGGAAGAACTAAGAGAAGAAGAACTAAAAGATGCACTGCCGTACACATCAAAAATAGAATTAAATCATCAGTGCATAGTAAGACACCGTACGAAATATGGAAAAGCAGAAAACCAAATATAAAATATATGAGAAGATTTGGATGTGTCGCCTATGTATTAGAGAAAGGTATTAAAAAGGGAAAGTTTGAATTGAAAACAATTAAAGGCATTTTTGTTGGATATGCAACAAATAATACATATAGAATTTACATACCACAAAAAAACAAAATTCGATACGATTGCGATGTCAAGTTTGACGAAGAAAAAAATGGGAATGATATGCTAAACGAAAAGGAGGTAGTGAATGTGAACAGAGATGAACAAACAATGATGGATTTAACGTTCATGGGAATAGACAATGAAAGAGATTATGAAAAAAATGAAATAGAGAGGAATATTGAAAATAATACGAGAGAGAATGCCAATACAAGAGAATCAGAGAGTCCAAATGATAACGTTTGAGCAGAAAATGAAGAGGAAAGAGATGATAATAACACAAGAATAGAAGAAGTAAGGAATGAAGAAGAAATACAAAACAATGAAGAAGAAGAAATACCACGAAGGAGAGGAAGACCAAAAGGATCAACAAAAGAAGTGATGCAGGTTCGTGAACATTTGGAGAGAAGAGAACGAGAGCGAGAAACCGAAGACATAAATGTTAGAAGATCATTAAGGATCAGGAATAAAAATTCAGCAATGTTTGTGCCAGAAAGCAAAATATCTTCGCCCGACATGAGTTGCCGCCAGTGACGCTCACCACTACAACGGGCGTTCGCCGCGCCGTATCTTGTCAAACGACCGCGCTAGTGGCAGGGCACCACTGGCGGCGGATCGTGTCGGGCGATGATATTTTGCTTTCTGGTTCGGTAAAAACGTCGATAACAAGATAAAAGTCTGCTCTATCGTCTGGTGTAGTTCGATTTTCCGTTGGACCCTTATTTTTTCAGATAAATTAAAAAATATCAGCAAAAAACGGTGCAAAAGTGGTGCCTCTCCGTCTTTATCATGTTTAAACATGTTTAAACAATCATAATGTATTACTATTGCATATCACTGGATTCGGGAAAGTCTAGAGAATATTTTGATGTAAAGAACAATACAATATCTTTTATAATAACATCACAATCTTTGTTCAAAGTCGAAAAATATGTTTTTTTTTCAAACTCAAATTTCTCAAAAACTGTGCGTCTAGGAGAAAAATTAAGGCCAGATTCGGAATCAGCGCGGAAAACTCTATAAGAATCGCATAGTGAGAATGGAAAGGTAAAAAAAAAGTTTGAATTTGTTGGACAGTGTTATTTAACAAAAGCTCTGAGCGGATCAAAGTTCTTGAAGAACATCAAGGATGTTTTGGAGATGGATTCTCAATAATAACAAGAGGGGTGTGTGTGTGTGTGTGTGTGTGTGTGTGTGTGTGTGTGCGTGTGCGTGCGTGTGCGTGCGTTTGCGTGTGTGTGCGTGTGTGCGTGTGTGCGTGTGTGTGTGTGTTTATATATCTTTTTTACGTATTACATATATTATTATTCATATACTATAAACCTCACAAGTCTCTTACACCTTAGACCCAACAACAATTACCTGCTCACCTTTTTTCTGCAAATTTAATTTCGCGAGTGTTTTCCACGACGAATCACACATAGTTGAAAACCTTAATTACAAGAAGCACGAGAATCGTTTAACCAGTTTTTGTAGATATAAATATTCGCACACGTTGAACACACGGCATAGATGTTCTAACCCATGAAAAAAATTACTAAAGTACACTATCAAATGCTAACACAAAAATTTCTTAAACACGGCGCACTTAAGAAGTAATTGAATACTTCCAACTTACTTTAATGAAGTAATACAATGCCAGGCCAATAGAGAAGCACATTTAATTCTCACTGATCGCAGAGATAAAGTGTGTTGTTTAAGACGTTGATAAGATATCGCATATGATGTTAAAAATTCTTCAAGAGACAAATAATAACGTATTCTCATCTGATAAACAGCTATTTTCATGAAATGCATTCAATTTACTCATCTCCGAACTGGGTTTACTTTAATAAATTTAAAAACATGCATGAAATGTCTTTTTTGTATCACGCTTTGAACATTGACAACAGATATAATTATACAATAATATAACACTCTCCCACACCAAATTTGTTGAACAATTACTATTGGGTGATTCTTATAGATTTTGTCCTTCTAAAATCAAATCCGAAAGTCAAATAGCTCCATAACACAACGTTTTCGAAAAACATTGATTTTTGTAAAAATGCATGGTTTTGATAAAAAATTAGGTGTTGCGCGAAAACTAAGTATGCGAGAAAGTTCAGGTTTGTATAATGTGATCATACGTCCCATTTTGAACGGGACCGTCCCGTTTTTAGGTAGCTTGTCCCGTTGTTCCCAAACATAGCTTTGGAACGCAGAAATGTCCCGTTTTTAGAAAGAGAGCAACCCACGGTAACAATTTCAAAAAAGGACAAGAAAAATCATCCGACGGTAGCGCCTAGTAACGTGGCGATAACGGCATGCCAATAAGTCTCACGTATTGTAAGTCGGCCAGAAGCCTGCTAATTCGCTCGCTCCTCGGTTGCGAGTACAGTATTCCTTCGGATGATGTGACTTTCGTCTGTGCGAATAATGTTACTTTTTTATCCCCACTACTAGGGGGATAAAAAACCCCTTTCGGCGGTCGATCGCGCTACAAAGAAACATGATCCGAGCCCCGGATATTGGTGAGGCAATACTAATGCAATGATGAAACTTTCTTAATTTTAGTTATTTCGCTACGAAACCTTTACCGGATTGGTGAAATTTTTCTGATTAAAACGATACCAAACACGATAGAATTGCGATTATGTTATATTTACTTGTTTAATAAGCGATGAAAGTTTCGAACGCAAAGAAAGACAGCATGTGGAAAGAAAGAGACACGCAATGTCGTAGCAGTCGATATAGATCGAAAATTCAGCGGTCAAAATTCACTTCCAGGCCTCGCATTATGAACTGTTTAAAAAACTGATCATTGAACAAGACGTTATTAGTTTCATTCATAATTCCTTCATTTTTAGTTCCACTTGTACGAAACTTTCATCAATAGATTTGAGAGATTTCCCTAGTTAAAATTATGCCGCATTTAGACTTATTGTAATTAGAAAAATCTCACAAATACGTTGGTGAAAGTTCTGTAAAAAATAATGAAAAATAAAAAACTTTCCTATTTGCATTGACATGCCACTCGCTCAATCGATAGAACACAACGGACTGCTATTTTTGTTTAACAAAAATATGTGAGTGTTTGATGCCACTATTTGATGCCACTCGCTCAATCGATAGTACACAACAGACTGCTATTTTTGTTTAACAAAAATATGTGAGTTCAATAAAAAACGGAAAAAAATTGTTTATCCTAATATGTCTTCTGCTATTCGGCCAATTACGCATTCGGAAGAATTTCCTGTTCCTAAACCTCCAGTAAAAATACCTGGTATCTGAGGTATTTGAGGCATTTGACGCTACCGATGAAGAAAAAGAAGAAACTCAAGAAACTGAAGAATATACTTCACCATATTCAAAAGAGCCTCATTTATTAACACAGCCGGACTTCAACGATCTAGTAAGATATTTAAATTTAACGAAGGAGTAGGCAGAGCTTTTAGGATCACGCCTACAAGGGTGGAATTTATTAGACAGTACAACAAAAATCACCCAGTTTAGACCCCGACAGCATATTCTTGATGTCCAATGACGTATGCATTTGTACTGACATTGATATACTCTCAAGAACACTTGGTTTTGAACAAATTGGAACCAAATGGCAGCTATTTACCGATTCATCGAAAACAAGTTTAAAAGTAGTATTACTCCACATTAGTGATGTATATCCTTCCATCCCCATTGCACATTCAGTGAAAATGAAAGAATGCTATGAATTTGTAAAGACTGTGTTATGCAAAATCAACTACGATAAATATAAATGGAAAAGTGCAGATTTAAAAGTGACAGCCATATTGTTCGGTCTTCAAGCAGGATACACAAAATGTTGCTGCTTTCTTTGCAAGTGGTATAGCAGAGCAAGAGATCAGCATTACCTGAGAAAAGATTGGCTAAAACGAAAACAGTTAACTCCAGGACCAAAAAATATAAAATATAAAAATCCGATTAATGCAGAAGATCTCGGACCTCAACATTATTGAAAATTGTTGAGGACGTCTTTCCAGAGCCGTGTACCAAAATAGCAGACAATTCCAAAATATTAACGATTCAAAACAGTACATTTTGGACGAATGGGAGAATATTAGCCAAAACTGTATTAAAAAATTGTATATATCGTTACCAAACCGAATGGATGAAGTCATTAGATGTAAAGGAGGTCCTACAAAATATTGAGTATTGATCTTTATCGATTAACTGTGTTATATTTCAAGTTTTTCGTTAAGTGTGTTATCATTTTGTCCCTCTATATTTCGTTAATATAATTCTACTTCTTTCAATAAAAATAGATAAGTTAATGAAGTTTCGTTTCATTTCATTCATATATGTTAAGAAAGATACAAAAAATTGAATTTGTAATGTTTAATAAACAGAAATTACATTAATTTCAAAGTGTGCTACCATTTATTATTGAATTTTTCAGTAATTTTCCGTTGAGCAGAACAGAAGAAATGGGGCATAATTCATTAAATCATACTCACCCTATTACTACCAGAGAGTGACAAGTTTCTGAAAATAGCTGTTTAAAACTGATTATGTAAATCATTTTTAAGCCGGAACATTTATAACATTATTTCGGTTCTCTATAACTATTTCGAGAACGGAAACCGATATTATAACTGTTTTCAATCCCTGACAACTACCCTTGTGGTGCGGGTACCGTCATTTGACCCCTTTATCCGGCTATACTCTTTTATTTATTACGTCTGTTTTTATCATTTTTATATTCTCAGACCAAATATTACATTTTATAGAATAGAAGTATTTATATCGGGTTAAATAAGCAAATACATATATACATGTCGATAAAAGCATGCCCATCCTTATCGTTTACTGAAACAATGAACTTTTATTCATTTTTAAATTATTTATTATTTTATATTATTTATATTATTTTGTTCTTTACAAACTAGTAAAATAATGAAAATTTCAGTTTATATAGGTTTACAATTGTGATTTAAAATGCATTTTGTTGGCCATTAACTTGATTAATGCCGAATAATTAAAGCCTTCGACGCTTGATTGAATCAGTTGATTGAGAAGGCTTATGATCACACAATATTATATTGACAGATACACATAAACGTTGGTATAAATGGTTTGAAAAAGGAAAAAAAAGAAAAATCAGACGAAGTGTTAATACTCTTGAAGAGAGATCCTGCTAAATCAACAAATAAGCTTGGAAAACAGTTGTACACGGGCAATGTTGCTATTTCGAACCGATTAAAACAATTGGGCAAGATGCAGAAATTTTGTTTGGAAAATTGTCTGAACGACTTACTAAATATGACAGTAGCCAAAGTTAAATTTAGAAGGGGAATGATTTTCAACTATCTTATTAATAAAGAATATATTTACCTTCATCTTCAGAGTCTGTAAGAAATTTTGGTACGCGCAGGTAAAGATCATCGTG
>CM052268.1:10173185-10184312 GCA_028455795.1 Lasioglossum marginatum
TAATTAGTATAGATAAGAAACCCTGATCGCCGATGGGGGTCTAGAATTAAGTAGAATAAGATAAGCAAAGGGAAGAGTTCCCTTCCCTTCTCAAGTACCAAGTCAGCTTGGGAAGAAGTGAAGGGAATAAACGTAAAAACGATATAGTACATTCAAAGTTAGAAGACTGGAAATAGATTTAAGGAGAAGGATAATATATATATATATATAGATAATAAGTAGTGAGTAAGCTTAAATTGTCTATATATATATATATATTACATGGTAATAAGTAATAATTAATATCTTAAGGAAAAGGGACCTCTGTGCTACTAGGCAGCTGTAGGATAAATTAAGACACAAACAAAGCGTATATTTTTTTCAGAAACAAGTTTTTTTTTTGGTTTTTTGTTAGAGAAAAGTGACGAAAGTACAAAGAAAAGATAAATGTGGAACACAGTGTAAAAGGTGTGTAATACTCCTATCACTTAAAATAAAGGAACCTTCAACCTTGAACCTATTTATATTCATAGAATAATATTCGCATAGAACGTGTTTACACAGGTTATACAGGGTATTCGAAAAATTGTACTTCCTTAAAAGGGAGGATTCCTAAGATCATTTGGATTTTCTTCTTATGCGCGAAAATGTTCTCCGCGGCTTTGTGAAGGAGTTATATTAAAAAAAGAACCAATCAGAGCTCGGTCTCAGTGAGCGTGGCGTTGGCATTGGCCGAGCCGGAACTCCTATTTTTATAATCAAAAACGTACGTATTTTGTTTATACTTGCAGGCTTCGTTAAAAAGTAATTATTGATTTTTCCCGCACAGCACATGTATTTTAAACTACTTCAAGAAATTATAATACCGTTAAAAATAAATATTTTTAATTCGTGGTATGAAAGTGTTCATATTAGTGATGGGCACCATCGACTAAAACTATTGACTAAATCGATAGTAGCCAACTACTATTTTTAGTCGACTGATTTTTTAAACTATCGACTAAATTCAGTTAATTGAATCAGTCGCTTAAACTATCAAGCTATTGGTTGAATTTTAATGGCGGGAGTTTTGAATAGATTTTATAAGATTTACTATCAATTTTATCAAATACATTCACTCATTAGCGATATCGAATAAGTTCAATAAGCATGTGTATGTAGCATAAATAACAATTATTATACTACAAATATTATACAATTATTAAATAACAATACTCATATATTGCATTTATGGGAATAAGATATTAATCACAACCTGAAGAAAAAATAGTATTTTATAATTATATCTATCAATATTAGATATTTTTTTAAAAAGTTCATTAACACTTTGCCTTTATATTGCATTATTATTATACGACTCTGACTTCATGAATCGATTGCATGCAATCGCTGTAAGAGTGAATGAGAGATGACACCTATACGTAGGCATAGACTATAGCCCGCAATCTAGACGTAACCACTGAAACGAAATTTCAGTCGACTAAATATTCGATAGTATGTAGCAATTAAATAGTAATTAGTCGATGGTGCCCATCACTAGTTCATATGACTATGTAAACAATGTTTGTACCCAGTCAGCCAAACCTGCTTTGACCAAATTTTGTTCAATATTTCTAATCATATTTTGCGAGCGAAAAGCGGTGATTTTGGTGCCAAGAGCAGAATTTGGTTCCTATTTGCTATGAATTTGCTATCCAAAACTTGTCGACAAATTCTGAGCCTAATACGGAAACAGATGGCTCGGTATTTGAGTACAAAGTTTGCAGACGGAATTCTATACCAAATCGAGGGTAAATCTTGGCCTCGAGGACGAACCTTGCCCTCGTGAAGAGGGCAGGTTGGTCGCACTAAGAGCAGGCCTAATTTTGCTCGAAGAGTAAATCGGGCAAAATCGGGGTAAACCTTACTGTAGGAGGGTAAGGCGAATTTTATTTAAATTTCTAAATTAATGCCCGATATAAATCTAAATTTCGCCCTTAAAACAGGGTTAGGTCCGCTCTTAGTGTGACCGACCTGCCCTCTTCACAATGTTGCCAATTTAGATTTTTTAAAGTCCGTATAAAAAATTTAAAAATTCCGTAGATTTTGACTTGAAAAATCCATAGATGTACGGATTTTTTATAACTGTAAGTTACATTGTCAGATGCATGAAATTATACATATCATTATATGTATACCTATATATAGTATGTAACAAAAAAGTTGTAGGTCCTTGAATGGGTTGATTCGTCGGATGATATGAAACAATTTTTTTCTTAGCGAAAATATTAGTGGAATATTTGTGGGAAAGATTCGATAGTTGTCGTTACAATAAAATTATTGGGAATGAAAAATTATGAATAGAAAAAGGAAGGAAAAAGAGATCATAAAAGTCCGTAGATTTTGGTTCGAAATCTGTAGGTCCGCAGGCAAGATAAAAAATCCGTGGTTCTACATGGTTCTACAGGGAGATCCGTGGAGTTGGCAACACTACCTCTTCACAAGAGTTAGGTTTGGTCTCGAATTGCCCTCGAATTGGCATGGAATTCCGCTTACAAACTTTGCACTCAAATAGCGAGCCTAATAAAATAGCGAGGAAACAGATGGGTCGGAATCTGTAGACAAGTTTTGGTGGCAATTTCATAGAAAGTCAAAAGCAGATTGCTTACTGGGCAGTACTTAATATCACTAAATAAATTCAACACATGTGTTTTTCCCTTAATTTTTCCTTAACATATGTAATTTTATTGCATTAAAATAAAATATATTACAATCTACACGAATTTCTTTTAGATGTGCCTCATAAAAATGTGCATTAAAAATTATTTTCATAAATTAACAGCTTCAATTAATTGAAAGAGTTAGCTTTTTGCATGTATGGTACACAGAGATAATATAGAAGTTTTCGTACAGATATCTAGAGGTATTTAGGTTTCAATTAAAATCAAAGTCACTTTCCGTGGTCGAGATATTTTGCTCGAGCGTGCTATCCGTATCGGTATCTAATAAAGATTTGATTACGTCCTTGACTTTCTTCTTTTCATTTGTCGAAGGTAGTTTTTCGCTCTGATCCTCGTCAACTTTTTTCAAAACCTCTTTTCCTTGATTTTGTGACTCTTTTTGGTCTTCTGTATACTCATCACTGCCCTCTTGCTTGGTTTCGTGTTCATCTTCTTGTGAAATTTCTGCCTCCTTGGGCTCATACTGTTCATTTTCATCTGCTACAAATTCTTGATTAGAATTATAAGAATAAAGATACTTTTGATTTGTGTCCTCTTGATATTGTGCATTCGGATCAGTTTCGTAAACATTTTCAGGATTATTAATATATTGATCGTATTGTTCGCTGGTATACTCTTCATATTGTTCATGTGTTTCTTGTGGATATTCTTGATCAACGTATTCTTCGTACTCTTCCTTTTTATCGTATTCATAAGATTCATTCTGGTCATAATTGTATTCCTCGTTTAAGTTGGGATATTCTTTTGCCTTGTCAGATTCATTATAATCTTGACTACTACGCTCTTCATCCAATGTAATATTTGCTGGCTTATTATCTGCATTTATATCGAGCTGGTCATTACTTCCATTATATTTTTCATCGCTGTTGTCGTCGTCGTCGTCGTCGTCGTCGTAATCTTTTTGTTCGACGTATTTATTATCCGCTAATTCTGCATTTTCAAATACATTTTCCGTATTCGATAATTCTACATTGTAAGACATGTTTTCGGTGTTTGGTAATTCTACATTTTTAAGACTGTTCTCAGTATTCAAAGAACTTGCATCTTCTTTTCCCGATGCTCTTAATTCTGAAGCCGCATTCTCATTATCTTCATCCTTTGTTTTGCTTACTTCGAAATATTCTTTATTTTGCGATTTTACTATACCACTCGTGTCATTTAACATTACTTCTTGCACAGATTTGCTATCTCGTGCTTCATGTTTATCGAGTTGATTGTCTCCAATGTCTAGTTCAATTTGCTTTAGTTCATTCTCATCTGAAGCAGGCTCCTCAACAATTAAATCCTTCTCCACGGTTTGATCTAGTTGAATATCGTTAATTAAATCTATTTCTTGTACTTGTTTCTCAACACAGTTCAAATTCCATGGCTCCAGTTCTTCGCCAACGCTATATAAACATTGCTCCAATTCTGATTCATCTGCGATGTAAATTATATTATCTTGACTAGAATGGACAGAATTATCTATCTGTAATTCAGGTAGACATTGTCTACGTTGCTCCTGAGCACCACCGATGCAAGCAAAATTCTGATTTTTCGACTTTTCAATATTTTCATGTGAATCTAATTCTGGCTCGTGTAACGCAATATCATTACTAATTCTGTCTTTTGCATGCGCCGTTGGTATTACGTATCCTTCGTGCGCATCTGAAATTTCAACATGATTCTTTTCAGACACTGGCGTGCAACTTTGCATAGTCCGGTCTAATTTGCAATCTTTTTGTTCAGCCTTTTCTGCTTGTTCAACGCGTTCGTTCATGTTCATCGTTCTAGATACAAGATTCTCCGCAAGCTCTAAAACTTGCTTAACTTTGTTTGTAAGGCTTTCATCTGATTTCTCTCTAATAGACATTTCCGAGTCATTATTTAATACCGTCGCATTCAAACTGCCACTGTTCGCATCTTGCCAGTGACGATCTTCCTCGAAACTTTGCTTGTCGAGGTCATGATGAAGTTTTCGTATTCTATCAATATATCTATCAAATTCGCTGTCTGTTGTCATCGAAATCACTTGATCTTCATCTTTTTCCATATGTATTTGTCTCGTATCCTTTGATAATTGTCGCTCATTTACATGATTTCTATATCTCGGAAAGGTATCGGTAATGAAATTCTTATCGTGTTCATTATTGTTAAAGGAGTAATTGAGGTAATTCGCATGGGGGTTCATATCGAAATTTATATTACGTTCCATAATTTTCGGTGCATTTTGAAAATTGTCACTTTTCATTTTCCATTGTACATGATCGAATGGTACTTCATTACTTTGTTGCAATGGAAACGATTGCATACGTGCTGAATTAGTGGGATACTGCAAAATCGATTCTGATGTTTGGTTTTGCGATATATCCAGAGGTTTATTACCATTACTATAATAAGGCATTGAGAAATGTGGCAGAGCTCGAACCATGCTCGTGTTCGCATGTAGACTTTGTAGCTTTGGATCGGTTTGAAAATCACGAGCCTCGAAACGTACATTATTATTGTACTCTTGGCTTTGTTGAAAAACTGGTGGTGATAAATGAATCGGTAATTGTTCGAAGTCATGTTGTAAATGTTTCGGATATGTTCGTAAGACAGAACTCTGATCATTGTTTATTTGTTGACTTGGCGTTCTCAAGTCTACATTACTCGACGACGCATTATTAAAGGAAATATTTTGTTTTGGTTTAGTCAATTTTGACGGGGACAAGAAACTGGAGTTGATTGGTTGATAATTCGACCAAGATGATTGCAATGGCAAAGTACTCTTTGCTTCGGATGGTAAAGAATTCCTTTGCTCTGTTCTCACGTATTTATCACTCTGTTGACCAGATATAACATCGACGCCGTCTGTATGAACTGTGCAAATTCCGCGAAGATAAGCTTCATAATGTTTCTGAAAAATAAGGAAATATTCTATGTCGTAGCACATACATGTGTATTATATGTATGTATATACTTGCCATATGATTTTTAGAGTATTTGCCAATTCGTAGTACAATAAAAGAAAGACTTATTAATCAAATAGTTGTTCGGACGAATTTCATTTAAAAATATTGACATAGTAGTTTCAATGTGATTTTTTCATTCACTAATACATCCACAAAAAAATACGTCATGAAATATGAATTTTGAATAATATCTATATTTATGTAGTTTAAATTTACACGTAGTAGTTACGAAATATCCATTTGTATTATGTAAGAATTTCTGTTTAACGAATAAAAGATAATTGATCGAACATTAATAGGTTTTATTTTATTTAAAGAGAATTTATATATAGTACACTTAGTTTTATATAATAATGGCTGCGTAATATCAATTGTAATAATATGTTTAGATTTTAAACTTAAAAGGACATTCAGAAAACTTCTATGTATATACTATATGTATTTCCAGTGTTCGCCTCTTTTTTGTGCCATACATTCCACACCAGTGTTTATCGTCATGAGGAAGAATAAGTCATTGAAGAACAAATTATTTTATTTGTTGTCTTAAGAATCCATAAAGAAATAATAGCTGTAGTGTGATATTGCATGTCAAGCATACCTGTAAATCTACCATATACAGGTAGTCTACTATATACACGTTCAACATTAACATGGATTCAGTAATACGTTCGTTGACTTTGTCGATACGCAAAATTGTGACAGAACAAAATTATTGGACTTAGACTGAGGCGTATTGTAGTCTGTAATTTTTTTTCAAAATCGTTTCCACCCCCGATTTTCAGGGTCATCGATATTTTTTGCAGATTAACATATGTTTTTTATACTGCAGAATTGTAGTGAACATCAAGATGAATTCAACGGTATACAACACTAAGACCTTGAAACGACCTTGAATTGAAAGTACAATAATTAAAAAAAGATTTAGCAAGTGAACATTCTTTGTTTTCCGTGAAAAATCATTATTCTACAACAAACGTTCCAAATGATTTCCATTTACTTCAAAACATTTTCAAATGCCAAATACAAAACTGTTTCTTGTGTGTTCAATCATCATTGGAGGAATAGTGTCGGAAAGGTATGTATATGTTGAATTCTTTCCTGTATACTGTATACTGTACAAAAGAAAAATGGTTACAAAGAATATTGCAAAGCCGTGAAGAATATACAGAGCTGAATATCATAAAAGTAACCTTATAAATCTTTTTCAATATTTACCCATTACGTTTTGTCACTATTCTTACATAGTTCAATGTATAGTTATTACCGTATAACTTTACGATTATTTCTAGTTCTTCGGTTCAATGTACGTACAATTATACCTTTATAAAGATTTTCCAACAAAAAATGTTCTCTTGCTAAATCTTTTTTTAATTATTGTGGCTCTTTCAATTCAAGGTCGTCTCAAGGTCTTAGTGTTGTATACCGTTGAATTCATCTTGATGTCCACTACAACCTTACATTATAAAGAACACATGTTAATCTGCAAAAAATGTCGATGAACTTGAAAATTTGGAGTGGAAACGACCTTGAAAAAAAATCGCAGATCACAATATGCCTCAGTCTAAATCCAACAACTTTGTCCGGTCACAATCTTGCGTATGGGCAAAGGAATAAAGGAATTGCCGAATCCATGTTAATATGGTAACACAAGAAAAATAAAAAATCGATAACCAGAATAAATATTTCCATTCATTGTTTCACGTTTAATATATTCGTATTTGTTATCAATATTACTTCACCTTAAATACATTGGTTTCATATGTAATTATTTGAGCGTTCTATTATGCGAACAATGTATTCGCTACTACAGAAATGCATTTCCCTTATTCCTGACTTTGTATGACCTTGGAAGTAATTATGTTATACAGGGTGTCCCATCCAATTTTGACATCTTGATTTTCTCGCTATTGTTACTCGTAGAAAAAATGTTTCAGCGGAGGCTTGAATGGTATCGAGTGGAGCATATTCTGATGTTATTAGTTTTCTCGTGAGTGGACGTGTAAAGGTCGTATAAAGGTCAACTTTGTTTTTTAAAAAGGAATGAGATATTTTTTAGATCAATCGATGCAGCTGGACATTCGTTATAAAAAAAGTACTAACCTATGTATGTCGAAAAGTTAGTAGTTCAGGAGAATTTAAATTTAAATAATTCTAAAACACCATTACTGTCGTACTAAGACGTTAGCGTTTATTTACAAGAATGGTTCAACATAACGATCATTTACATCACGCCATTTTTGAAATCGGTCAAGTAATGACTGGTTTACGTTGTCTAATGTATCGGCTGATATTTTACGACATTCAGCGATAATACGCCACTCATATCGGTGGAGCTTTAGCATAAACTTTATTCTTAGAAAAAGTCGAGAGGCGTTAAATCAGGTGACCATGCTGGAAAATGAATGGGACCGCCTCTTCGATTGACATACACACGAGCTACATACGGTTCAAAATGGTGAAAATCGTAGTTTTTCACAACTTTTGATCAGTTTCTGCTTAAAATCCATAGAATCGTACATCTTCCGATGCGTGTCGTTTTTTCCTGCGTCAACCGATCTACAAAACATATACAGTAAACGCCCCTTTACTGCCCAACAGCCGTGTTTTGCACGGACACTGATCATACCCGGACACTAATTTTGATTTATGACTCCGTCTACCGCACCGACCGCGCCGAGCGAGACTTCAATAGAAAGCCGAACATAGAGAAGGACAGAAGAGCAGTGGGAGGCACTAAACAGTGATCGTGCCCACAAACCCGGACAGTAAAGGGACGTTTACTGTATTTTAAATTTTCATTGGGGGCCCAAATAAAAAAGTTTAAGAAAATGCCTTTTTTCTTTTTTGCACATCATTTAGTAAACCGTAAATGCTTCCAATTACTTACAAAACATCAGGTCGTTTGGTACAATTATAAAAAAGTTATTCTGTTTTAAAGGACGTAAGAATACTTATGTGACTGACTATACAATAACTATTTCTTCGTGCACGGGAGATCACTGCAAGCGTGATGCGTTTTGCAAAACTATCTACTTATTTGGTTTTTATTCTGGAAATGAAACATGAGATTTCGAATTTCTGATTTGTAATGATAATACGGACTATACTTTTGTTAAACCATCAGAACGAATTTCACGAATATTGTGCGACCGTTTTCTTATAGATCATACTAACTAAGATCTCCAGACGTAAAGTTATAATCAGATTGTGAATTTATGTTTATATTTATATTCATATCACAAAAAAATTATTTTATGAAAGGTATAATGAAATTTTATAAAATTAAATAAAATAAAAATAAAATGAAAGTGATTTGTGTAATATTAACGGTTTTTCCAGGTTTTAAATAACATACGGAACATGCTTTTGTATAGATTATATTGTTATCTGTTTTATAGAATATACATTTATAAAATCTACAGTGTCATCATAGCAATGCGTAGTCTAACAATACGTAAGTTATTAGGAGTAATAACTCTTAGTATAAAGGAGCAATCTTTGTGTTAAGGGTACAATTTAACAATTAGTGCAGCAAGGATAATATTGCTGATCACGAGTACTGAACTAATCAGACAATTGAACCTTCGATTACGTTGTCTAATTGCGTTCGTTTATGCCATCATTGTATGTTTTCAAATTTATTGTGTCGTAATCTACAATATATGTATTTTATTTTATTAGTGTAACAAATATTCTGAATTCATTTTAAAAGAAGCAATTAGGTAAATAATAGAGTTTATCCGATACTTTAACTCGATTATAACAATAATATGAAGCATTAAATTGTCAAACGACTATACTGTGTTTGTTCGTACATCAACATAGGAAGCATTTTTCCGGGACAACTAGTTCCTTCATGGCACTACCATAATGATGACGAACAATTTTAAATATTGAACAAGTGAACTTTCTACACGTAGGATGATTCATGTTGGCTTTACAATGACAAGCTTCGTGTAGAATAACAGAAAACATTAATAACGAAAAAGAAAGAATAAAAATCACCGAAATTTGTTAAATCTGAAAGTTTTATTTTACTGAGAGACAAAGTCACAAAAGAGCACTATTTCACAGAGATGAAAAAAATAAGTAGTTCATGTATAAATAATAATTTTTAAGTATAATCTATTTTTTACTGCAGGTATCAGATTGACATTGAACTTGCAACATATTTTAAAGCATGAATAGTTCAAGATACACGTGATGCTATGAGAGAAATTGTAAAAAAAGTACAACGAAGTCGCGTTCTAAACGCGACAGAGCTTTCCGATCTAATTATAAGCCAGTTCACCTATATACCCCTCCCACTTCGAGTTGCCTCAGTCGCCCAGAAGTCTAAACATGCCGCGTAATCCGATACCGGGTCGGGTATATCGGTGTGAACCACTACCAATCCAATCCAAAACTTCTTTATTTTTCATTATTTTTTTATGGGACATTCATCAACTTATTTATGTCATTTTCTTGATTAAAATGACACTAAATACGATATGTTAAGTATGTATGACGTCCATGTTTGTGAAGGCGTTTTTTGAATGTCGCGCCTTCTCGAGTTTTCTACGCGTTCGACGTTCGACTGGCGCCACGTGTATGCGAACGGTGAAATCGCTCTCGCCGGCCTTTCTCTGTTTTCCTCTCCCCACTCTGTGTGTGAAAGCGCATCTCAGCATCGTGGCTGTATTACTACTGTACGATTTATTATCCATTAAATCCATACATACAGTGAAAGTTAATGTTTAATGAACTGAAAACCACAACACGATGTAATTTCAACTGTATTTAGTAGTTTAATTGACGATGAAAGTTTTGGGCGCAAGGAAGTACAGTGTATGAAAAAGAAAGAGACGCGGAGAGTTGGCCGCGCGCAGTCTCTCTTTACACGCGCTGTCCTTTTCTACGTTCGGCTCGGTCTTTGACGCTCAAAAAAATAGTGTCTGTCTACAAACTGTGCAAACGAACCTCCCCGAGGCTCTTGCGACTATAGAAGATTTACTGTAATTCAATAAATACAACAGAACAATAAAATTAAACGAGATGTTAAGTTGTTTATTTAAACATATGCTATATATCTGTGGTTGTCAGACTTTCACTTTCGAGATATTGCCGTTTAAAGTTTTGATCACTAATGCTTTGACACACGACGGTTAAATTGCATTATTTTTTAAGCCCTTCGAATTTGTTTTCATGCCTTCGTTTTGGTAAATACATAAATCTTATAGTATGAAGCTCAATTAATGCATAAACTCAAATTTTTTGAAATTGTGACATGCGGCGTTTTTGCTTATCACAGATATAACATATGTTAAATATATGATAAATTATAAATTATGCTTCACATGTACAGTAGGTATGGGTCAAATGGGTTATCCATTTCACCGGCACTGTTTTCATCGACACGATTTGACCGACATTAACTTTCGTCGACACTATATGTTTTCATCGATATGGTCAAATCGTCGACAAATGTCTTCATCGACATGATTTGACCGACACTA
>CM052268.1:10184412-10233689 GCA_028455795.1 Lasioglossum marginatum
ACGATTTGACCATGTCGATGAAAACATAGTGTCGACGAAAGTTAATGTCGGTCAAATCGTGTCGATGAAAACAGGGTCGGTGAAATAAGTTGTCGACGAACCTAGGGTAGCCCGGGTCAAATTGTATCTTGTTTGGTGTCGTTTTAATCGAAAGAATATCGCAAATATATTGGTAAAATTTCATTAAAAATAAGTAAAAAATACAGAAGTTTCATTATTGCACTAGTATTGTCTCACTGATACGCTATCTTTTGTTGCGCCTTCGGTCACGCAGTACGTGTTTACATACTGTCCTTTCCTACGTTCGGCGCGGTCGACGCTGCCCCAAAAAATTGGATATGTATCGTGTATCGTATATTTACGATCTTTGTTACAGCATAGAATCGAGGATCGACTTAGATCGCAACTTTACCGTATCTTTATAACGTACGAAACATTGGTTGACTTTTAACATTTTGTCATAAAACTGCAAAATTAAATTAAACTTGAATTAAACTATCGAGCATAGTTATACATATATGTATATCTATATGGTTAGAAATTCGTTAACAAATTATATTCCAGTTGGTGTAAAACATATCGTCTTCGTTCCTCCGAAATTTTTATGTATTTGTAACATTACATATGTACATAGTGTTGTAAATGTAACTAAAAATCTATACATTGAATCAATACTTTTAACAAGATCCGATTAATCTCTAAGATTGTGTAGATAATTAAGAAGTATATACATATTATGTAGAAAATGTAATCTTTCTTGAACCAGATTGTACTACGAATTGTATAAACGTGTACGTATTCTTTATATATCAATATAAATCAATACATACGTATGTACATAAACTATTGTGTTATATACAAGTATATAATATACGAGTATAATTATTATAAAAATTGTATCATACTATTATAAAGTATTGTATTTAGACATATTTAGTATTTCGTATCTTTTTCAATCATTTTTTTCTACTTTTAGATTACACTGCTTTATAATCAAATTGCATGAAATGAAATGAAAAAAAACTCACTCTAAGACTGTTAAGCCTATCTGTTCTTGCTGTCATCAACGCAAGACTATTGTCCACTCTATCCAATGCCTCCAGAAGTTTATGATTCCTTTCATCCGTCGTACGTTGTTTCTCTAAAAACTCTATATATCTGAAACGCAGGCGATTTATACACGTATTGTGCCTGAAACATCAATAATTCCATAAATAACCCACTACGACTAATCCTTCGTTCAAACTAATCAAAATGGACATGTCATAAAATTTCGGTTTTCAACAGTAAATTTAATAAGTGTGTTGTATTAACAATTTCTTCCAAACTTATGTTCCCGACATCTTAAGCAAATTATTCGACCAATTCAAAATTATGATTATTAATAAAATAAAATATCGTTCTCTTGAATATGTAATTCGTTTCAAAAGGAATACAAAATAATGTAGAAAAAAATGTATTCGTATATTAAGAATTTTTGTTAGATAAAAACTTGTTCGAACTAATTCCGTCTAGAAACCGGTTATTGTTTCATTTTATTAATAACATGGAAAATATTTAAAATACAGTATAGGCTCCTTTACTGTCCGGGTTCGTGGGCACCATCACTGTTCAGTGCCTACCCACTCCACTGCCTGCAAACGCTTCGGTCACGCGATCCGTATTTCATTCTGTCCTTCTCTATGTTCGGCTCTCATAAATCGGTCATAAATCAATAATTATTTAAATAAAAAATAATTTTTTTAAAAACTAGGTTTTTAAGACGGACAAAAAAGTATACATTTATTTAAATAGAAATAACATGTTTAAAAAAGGACTAAAAAGTATAATTAAGACGGACAAAAAAGTATACAATTATTTAAATAAAAATACCATGTTTAAAAAAGGGACTAAAAAGTATAAAATAATATAAATAACATTATTTAAAATAAATTTGTGATCGTGAATTTTTAACAGCTGTGAAAATACTTGTCAGATCTAAAACGAAGAACATAGGGCGCATTGATACATGAATAGTTCACCTAAATCACTAACAATTTTATTGCACTGCAAATGATACACTTCTTACTATTACCTTGCGCCCTACGTTTTTCGTTTTAGATCTGACAAGTATTTTCACAGCTGTTAAAAATTCACAATCACAAATTTATTTTAAATAATGTTATTTATATTATTTTATACTTTTTAGTCCGTTTTTTAAACATGGTATTTTTATTTAAATAATTGTATACATTTTTGTCCGTCTTAATTATACTTTTTAGTCCGTTTTTTAAACATGTTATTTCTATTTAAATAAATGTATACTTTTTTGTCCGTCTTAAAAACGTAGTTTTAAAAAAAATTTCTTTTTATTTAAATAATTATTTTCTGCTTTTTAGTTTTCTTTGAGTGAAATTTTTCAATCGATCTTAAATTATAGATTTTTTTACAAGATTTTTTATTTCAATATTGAAAAAAATTAATGCCAAATCCTTCTTGGTTATCAATTTTTTAAATATACAATTTTCCAATTCACTGTCAGAACGTGTGCTACCACAAAGAAAAGATCCTGTAGAGCGCAGGGAAAGAATTAATTGAAAACCATGAAAATTTAGTTAGAGAGTTTATTGATTCTGATAGTAATGACATGAAATTACAAGTTTTTCAAGAAGCTAATGAATTTTTATTTCACGAATTGCGATGATGATAGTATGATGATCTTCGTAATCTTCGTAATCTTTCTGTTGATGTCAGCGGTTTTTCAGAAATTTTTGATACTGATTATTTATCCACTTCTATTGTTGATGATTCCATTAAGATTTATATATCCGGGTCCCATTCTGTTGCAAAAAAATTAAATTGTAATATATATATGTAAATTATTAATTGTGGAGGATAAAGGTACAACTGTAAATAATGTATATTTTGATCATCTACAGAAGATGTAACAATTGTATTTACTCACGTGTGCAATAATGGAAACCATAATAAATATTCCTAATTTGGAATCAGATTTCCTAAAATCTGAAAATCATAAACACATTTTATGTAAATTAACATATATTAGTATACAATCAAATATACATTATTTAGCATTTTTAGATAGATGCATTTGTGGTAAAGATTATTACTCTCGAACTGTAAGAAAATCCAACCTTTTATTGGAAATTGGAAATTTTTCATTAAAGCTACGTTTGCACAAACCTGTATATGTATTCATTTTGATTTTAAATTTGTTGAATACAGATAATATCTATATATCCATATAGATATGTATGTACATTATTCTTCAATTTTCTGGTTCAGTGTTCTTCTCTCTGTAATATATTTAATTATATTAATATTAATTAATGAAAACGTAGCTGTTTATAGAATAGAATTTATTTTTCTTTTAATGTAATTTTGTAATTTATATATATACTATATACTTTTTCCATTACTTACATATTTCTTCTGTTCCACACACGGTAGGACTCAAGCAAGTTACATCAGATGTTCGAACTGCGATCCATTTTCTATGATACAGAGCTCTGCTCTTTGTTTCGGTTTATGTTAACTTCCATCGCTTCCCATATTATTATGTTTCTATTTATCATACGCTTTAGAATTGTACTTTCAAGAACGCATGGTCCAATTCATTGGCCACCGTGTTCTCCGAATCTGTCTACGTTGGATTTTTATCTTTTGAGATATCTGCAATCCGTTGTTACGATACAACAATTAATGATATTCAAGAACTTCGGAATCACATAGCAAATGCATGTAATAACATAAAAAAGAGAAGTTCTTATTATAGCGACAACAAGAAATCTAATATAAAGAGCAGAGCTCTGTATCGTAGAAAATGGATCGCAGTTCGAACATCTGATGTAACTTGATCTATTTTCTAAGAAATAATTATATTTCATTAAAGTTACGTTTGCACAACCTTGTATATGTATTCATTTTGATTTTAAATTTGTTGAATACAGATAATATCTATATATCCATATAGATATGTACATTATTCTTCAATTTTCTGATCCAGTGTTCTTCTCTCTGTAATATATTTAATTATATTAACTTTAATTAATGTAAACGTAGTTGTTTGTAGAATAGAATTTATTTTAATGTAATTTTGTAATTTATATATATACTATATGCTTTGTCCATTACTTACATATTTCTTCTGTTTCACACACGGTAGGTTTTGAAAATCTTTATCAAATAACATTATTTTCTTCCAATTTTGCATATTTGCACATCCTGTCATGACATAACATAACCATTTCTAACCTTTTCGTTTCGTCGTACTACCGAACACTCACGCCACGCCGCGCGACGGTTAACATGGACCAATCAGAGGACAGGGCCCGGAGAGCCCGGTGTTGCATTAGCCGATCCGGAATCCGGAGTCCGGCGTCCGTAGTACACGCTCGTTTTTTATTAATAACTCGTTATTAGACAAACAGACACACAAGAAAGCGAGTAAATATTGCATTGTCACCCAGTTCTGAGCTATGTTTGAAGTTTCAAATCTCTAACTCATCGGGAAATTAGTTTAAACAAAGATCCACCCATAAGGGGAAAGAGGATTCACGTGACATAACTAGAAAGGAACTAGAATCTAACTAGATTTTTGGGTCGAAACATGGGTTTGCGGGCTTCGGTTATTTGCCCTTATTTGATCCCTTCCACTCGGATCTATTAATAGCAATAAAGATATTAATAAAGAAAAGAAAAAAACGTGAAATCATAGCAAAACTGAAGTGTTAGGCTGATACATGTGTATGTTTATCATTGTTACCACAAAAAAAACTTTTTTTTCTGCACAGAAGTTGGTAACACTGATAAATACCCAAAAATCAGAAAAGTCACTGGGTCTTTCTCCCATAAGAATGTGACAAACCGACCAGAAGACCGATAGAAAGAAAGAAAGAAAGAAAGACAGACAGATAGACAGACAAGAAAGCGAGCTAATAAAAACGTAGTAAAAGTAGTATCCGGATACGATCACTGTTCGTGCAAAACACGGCTGTTGGACAGTAAAGGGGCGTTTACTGTATCATACACTTTGTAGCTCGAGGTACAATATGGATTTCCGGTTGAAATGATACGAAATAAACGTTTCGAAAGATATGGGAAACGGTGACAAATATTTTGGATAAAACTTACAAAATGTGAAGGCGACAGATTGTAATGTGGAATTAATCTAATCTTACAGGGACATTAACAAGTCTTGTGAAGATCAAGTTTAAATTTTGACTTATATGTATTTATTTTGTATTAATCGGCTTGGCCTGGTTAATGTTTTGAAAACATTTCGATGTCGATCAGAATCAGAGCTGGAACTAGGGCGTGGCGAAGATGGCACCTGCCACGGGCGCAACGGTCGTAGGGGCGCAACGGGCGCAACGCACGCAGGTCTCGTGGGGCCGCTACGCCAAATTGTTGCCACAGGCCACAGGCGCCGAAGCGGCTCTGATCCGGCTCTGATCAGAATTATGTATGTGCAATAAAAATATAGGCTTTCACTCAATCAGAAGAATACTTTTTCACACAGATCATTGGAAGCTGAAATAAAATTCACCATAATCAACCCCTTTGCATAGCATACAACTTTCAGTTAAGATTCAGGGTGATTGGGTGATGATTCACTGGAGATTTCAGAAGTAAGAATTGATGTGTCGTGATTGCTTCATATAAACGCCGAAAAATGTATCAATATTCATAAATCTTTTTCAAAGTGATGGTAAAACGTGTTACGTTTTAATTATTTTTGTAATTGATATTTAGCTACTCTTTTATCTTAAAGAACCATTTTTTATTTCATTTCTTTTCTCTTTTCATTTCTTTTTCTTATCTCACCCACAATAAAAAAATGCATGTTTAACATCTCAGGATAGACTAAAACAAAAAATCACGGTGATTTTTAATCAGTATATGCATCGTTGTCGCCCCAAATGGCTAAAATGGTTAATGCTTCAGTTACGTATTCCGAAATTTTATTCCTCTTTCGGTAATTGTTTGATAAAAAAAATATCAATTTTGCTTAGAATTCTGTCGGACAAGCTTCGTTCTCGGTATAAATGTCAATATACAGGGTGTTTCGTAAATGGTTGGCAAAACTTTAGGAATAGATTCCTAATGCTTAGAGAAAAAAAGAAAGTTATATCTCAACATAGATCCGGAAAAGATTAGTTTCCGAGTTATTAAAGCCACGATTCTCGTCCCCGTTTAAAGGCATCAACAATGTTTTTGAAGTAATCGCCGGTCTATGTTTACGTTATCGAGGTGTATTATTCTTGTTTACAATGTATATCAAATGATTGCATAAGTTCGTGCCCGATTTGAAAATAAAATTCAATGGTTAAATTTTAAAGAATACAGCTTTATTAAACAATTATATAGTCACCACTCTTTTCTACAATTAGGAAAGAATTGTGACTATAAAATTTTTTTTTACACTCCGCCGTGCAATACAGTTTGCGATATCTGTGAAAATCGGGCATGAACTTATGCAATCATCTAATAGTTATTTCATGTATACACGAACACTTTACCGTACGTGTGTCTAGAACGTTGAAACATACTGGGCATGTTGAATATTTCCTCTAAGACAGGCAGTTCCAACGAGTAGCCTCGGTGCTTTTCGAGGCACCTTCCCCGCTTAGATTCTTCCCCCACTCTTAGACTTCATCGAGTAGTGGGGAGCTCCCACCACGAGAGCCGCGCGACTCACGACGCACGACACGACACACACGCATACATTGTAACCGTCGAACTTCGTCCCTGTTCCCTCCCGCGCCACAACTGCCACCGCTGCTACCCAACTCACTAACTCTACGACTATACATAGTAGTGGGAAGAGATTCGATGGTGGGAGACGTTGCAGTTTTCGGAGGGGAATAGGTTGGTACTCTCTGCTCTAAGGCGAGATGTGACGAGAATTGTGGCACAAAAATTTTAATAACTCAGAAACTAATCATTTCCGCACCTATGTTAATATAACTTTTTTGTCTTCTCTAAGCATTAGAAATCTGTTCTTAAAGTTTTGTCCACCATTTACGAAACATCCTGTAGACTGCACTTTTAACTCTCATTTGTGTTTAGAAACATGAATAGCGCCGGTATTTCTCTTTGTACCATGAGTCTCTTACGATCCATCATGATGACAACACTTGCTACGCGGAAATGAAATAAAATATATTTCCTGGAAATATACAGGGTGGAAATTATAAAGCGTTACAGACGAATATCTCCAAAAATATTGATTATACACAAAAATGTTTCAGATGAAAGTTGTTCAGTGCCGAAGGGGGCATCATGTGGGACATGGGACTTTTATTTTTCCCGGTGGACACTCCAAGGGAAGCTGAAGGTCAACTTTCTTTTTTTAAATGGAATGATATGTTTTTTTATCCACCATCAAATAGTGCATTATAAGATGAGTTCAATGACCCATGACTCAAGGTGATTCAAGGTCAAACTTGCAGGCAAATGCAGAAAAGGTGTGATCTTTTTATTTGTACTTTAGTTTAGTATGTGTTCAAAATGATTACCTCTTACTTTAATGCACTTAACTATTCTTTGTTTAAATGATTGTCTAACTTTGCTTAATATTTCAACATTTATCTTGGCACAAGCTTCGCATATTCTGATTTTCATGTTTTCATGCCTCGTAGGCTTAATGGACATTACGCAGTTTTTAATGTGATCCCATAGAAAGTAGTCAAGTGGTGTTAAATCCGGCGAACGGGGCGGCCAGGATACAGGATCTCCTCGACCTATCCACTTTTCCGCAAAGATTTCATTTATTGCTGTTCGAGAACATAGTGCATAGTGCGGAGGCGCACCGTCATGTTGCATCCACATAACGCGCCTTTTATTTAAAGGTACTTCGTCACATAATTGGGGTAGTACATTGTATAGAAAGTTAACATAAACTTGCCTAGTTAAACGTCCTTCGAAAAAGTGCGGGCCAATGACAAAATTTTCGATAATACCGCACCAAACCTTCAGGGTCCATGGATTTTGAAACGCCGTTGTTCTCATCCAATGCGGATTTTGAGCTTCCCAATAGTGCATGTTATGACTATCTTCAACTATCTTCTGATCTAATTTCAGAAGTTCGATTGTTTGACGAAATCGTCTCCGTACAAATCCTGATGCAATATTATGTGGTATGGATGGAACTTTTTGGAATGTAAAATCCAGTTGTATGACTAATTCCACATTCTCTTGCAATTTGTCTACTGCTTGCATGAGGATCCACTCGTGCCTTAAAATACATCAGTAGCGACGTTATCGTGAGCCACGAGATCGATTTCTTTTCATTTGCGCAGAACCTGAACGGAGAAAACGCTATTCTAGTCTTTCAAATACCATGTGCGATTTTGATAGTCGATCTGGGTAGCATTGTGCATACAAATTAGCAGCTATTCTGTAATTTTTCCTGCATTCTCCTAGTACCATAAACATATCAAAACAATTTTGATACATTTCCATTTTCACTATTTATTTAACTATTTGTACTATCGTTCAGCGAAGGATACCTTAGCACGAATAATAATGAAAGTAAGCTGATTATCTTGCAGAAGTGCACAGTAATACATAAATACGTCTGTTTTCATTTCATTGACAATGACTTTGATGTTATCCTGAGTAATGCTGATATTGAACACATGTTATTGTTTTGGTGTGAAAATAAAAGTAAGTACAAATAAAAAGATCATATCTTTTCTGCATTTGCCTCCAAGTTTGACCTTGAATGACCTTGAGTCATAGGTCATTGAATTCATCTTAAAACGCACTAATTGATGGTGGATAAAAAAACATATCTAAAAAAAGAATGTTGACCTTCATCTTACCTTGGAGTGTCCACCGGGAAAAATGAAAGTCCCACCACATGATATCCCTCTCGGTACTAAACAACTTTCATCTGAAACATTTTTGCGTATAATCAATACTTTTGAGATATTCGTCTGTAACGCTTTATAATTTCCACCCTGTATATTTAATAGCCATAAAATATTTGTCAGTTCCTGGGACATCTGTTGCAAGTGAACGAATATTTTCAAAAACAGGAGTGATAGGTACTTCAGATAGCAGAACTAGATTGCACCCAAGCATGTAATCTGTATGAAGAATAATCCTTAATTAACATGGTAAATGTTACGTTGGCAACTCGGGTGACCTTGACCTTGACACTTTCCTGAGTAACCCCCAAGAGGTTTTAGCCGTTGCTCGATCGCGGTCGTGATTTTAACTTCATTCACCCCGTGATCGTGATCTTTTAATCTAGATTGAATTTGTTATTTTTTTAAGTACATCAATTAGCTTGCATAAAAATATCTGCATATAACGTAAATTTAAAATTACGTTGCCTTTTCTGTATACATATATAATGTAACTGTACTTCATTTAATGATAGAAATAAAAAATAGTATTTAAAAAATTAATTCTTCCTCTCGATTTCGAAATTGTAATATTTGTTTAAATAGTATAAAAGTGCAGACAATTTCTTTTACGTTTATATGTACGTAAATCTATGCTATGTACACAGTTTTACAATGAAAATTGCAAATGATAGTTTGAGAAACGTCTTACAAATCTAATAAATTTGATAAAAACGCGATATAACTCGCAATTTTGTCACGTTATGGCTCTGTGACTAGCGCGAAGAACAGTTATGCTCTCCGCCAATCAGAAACGATCACGAAAATCACGAATCACGCATCGTAGCAGTTCACGCCAGCCTAATCACTACCGTGTATGCAGTGCGTGGAATAGTTTGTTAAAAAGAGCAGTTGACTATGTAGTTTTTGAGATTTTACCTACAGCAAGTGAAAAAAAACACGTTTCGAGAAAAACGTTTTGTACTGACATCGCTAATCCTGAAATCGTCATGACTTTGTCATTTCAATTAATTTGAGCATCATATTTTGGGAAAGTATTTTTAAGGTTCTATACTTTCAAAAAATACACAAAAAGATCGATTTTTCGATCCCTTGTATATGGGACAACCCTCCGGTAAGGGGAGATTCTCGTGTAACAAAGATAAGTGATTTTTGCGATTTTTTTTACAAAAACTATTTGTATTATCGAAGTAAAAATTTTTAACATACAAGTAGGCAACTTCAAACTATAAAAACAAATTTCTTTTGTTTCAATTTTTTATTAATCTTGTGACAATTATTACAATTCTCTAAACCTTGTTAACAAAGTAGCTAAGGTTGGCGTACAGTGTAGCAAGTGTCATAGTTATCTGAAAGCAAAAAATGAAGAATTATCTTAAAGTTTGATTATTTACACTAGTACTCTCTGAACCGACACAGTTAAGGAAAAATATAGAAAATTGCAAAAAGTTGCGGATTTTTGAAGGACATATAATTTTTTTCGATAGGAAAATTAATCTTAAGTTGAAATTGTGGTTCAGTACCTCGAGGTAACGAATTGAATAAACCTTGTCCGGAAATGATCCATTCCGTTTCACGCATTGAGCGCATGGATCGCATTCAATGTGATGCGCGCATTGATATCGTTCCGTTTCGTTAATGCGCATGATGCGCGCTTGGAAACGGAACACTTTTCCATACATTTGATGCGAATCAAAAATGGCTGCTTACATGGGTGACAAAACGTTATCTGCATTAACGTTATTTTTGTTAAATAAAAACATTGAAAAAGAAGAATTGAACAATTGTAGTGATTCGAGTGATACTACCGATATCAGTGACAGCGAAGATGAATTGGAAGATGAGTTTGTAAATTTTGATTTGGAATTAATTTATTTAATATTAATGGTTGGCGAAACGCGAGGAGAGATTGTTTTAACCGAAAAAATAGAAGATTATGTCGAGCGAGTTATCCGTGATTACTCTAGAACAGTATTCAAAGAACATTTTTTCGAATGTGTCGCTAATGCATCGATTACGCATCAAACGCTTCACGTCTGAACTGTGGTAGCTGATGCACGGCTGATGCGCGAGAAGTGGTGGGAATCTGGGGAATTCTGTGCGCTCTGATGCGTGCATTGAATGAAACGGAACGATTCTCTATGCGGTCTATGCGCGTAATGCGTGAAACGGAACGCACCCTAAGGGTTAGTATGTCGCAGACATAACGAGAAGCGTCCGAACGTCTCTCACTAAACAAGCAAAATCTTTTCTATAATTGAGTTTGTAAGCTTTGGGAACATATTTTTGAAATATTCTGCTGTTACACGAGAATAACCCCTTAAAGGCTGATACGATATGTAGTTTTCTTTGCAACTATAGCAATCGTTGAAAGTGCCGTCGATGGCGTAGGCGGTATCAGCCTTTGATGTCGCAACAATATCGATCGGCAGCTCCTGCTTTGAGACCTCTAGCGAGAGAATCGCCCTGCATTTGGCGTACCTTCCGCACCATTTTCGTTGAAGTAGAGAATATTGGCAAAATGTTGCTTATTCGTTTAAATATCTTCCTCATTAAGGATTTGACAAACGCAGAATTAAATTAAAACTGTACAAAATTAGAGGGTTGCGTATATTTGTATAAACGAAATTTCGTTTCCGTTTGTAAACGATAATGATATCTTTTAGAAATTCCATTTATAATTTATAACAAAAACATTATGGACAACCAAGAATTATAATTAACTGATAAAACAGCAACGTTGAATTTGGTTTCTAGTTTCTCCTTATTGAAAATCTACAATTGTCATTGTACGTCAATAAATATCTCGTTATGTTTTTCCATTAATTTAAATATTGTAGATAACCTAACTGAAAATGATCTTCTGAATTTGAACGGGATTTTGTAAACCAATCTTCTGTGACATAAGTATAACAGGAAAGATAATAAAAACTGTCGTTTGAATCTCAATACCTAACCTGAAAAAATTTAAACGGGGCTGTTTGCAACTTCTCTGTTATAACGAACGAAGAATAGAAAAATTAATTGAATATGTTCGTTGACATTAAAACAAACACTGCCGATTGCAGTGGCATGTACATACGTCTCGGCATACCTAATATTTCAATCTAAAAGATCTTTCTTTTTAGTGGCACGAGAAAATGTATAAAGAAAAAACTCGAGGTGATGCATCGCGATGGGACAATTATTGTGATACAGAAGATTTTTTCTCAAGGTCATATTTCCCGAAAGTTCAAGGTCATCGATGTTTTTCTAATAGATTGCCGTATTTTCATCAGTGCAACGTTGTAGTTAGTAAAAATAAAAATTCGAGCAAACATGTTGCTCTTCGAATGACAGTAGAGTAGTCATTTTTTTTGCAGGATTAGAACCAACAGAGACACAGTGACTCTTATCAATATTCGGATATTCTTAAAAACACGATAACATTTTTAATATTGGATCATATGCGCGACTTGGATTATTTTGAGAAGTTAGAGCAATTAGTTTACTACATGACGTGTAAAAAATATTTTGAAAAATTGTAATTGGTCAAAATTACAAAGAGAAAACTAAAAGTTGTTTTTTACAACTTTCTTCTGTGTGTGTGGACCTATATTGAAACTTTAAAACATAAATTTATAGATCTGCATCAATTACACATGTACTAAAAATGTATATTCTAAAAATTTGATCAAAATCAGTCAACATTGCAATGAGCTACAAACATTTAAATTCTTACATATCTTTCAATGCCTTTCGTTTTTTTCCACATCAATCGATTTTGATGAAATTTTCAGAATATATGTATAATTGAATCAATTATAATACAAAATTTATTTTTTAAATATTCAATATAGACCTACATAAAAAAGTTGTAAACAACAACTTTTATTCTTTCCTCTGTAATTTCGACCAATTGCAATTTTTTTCAAAAATTTTTTCGCGTCACATAGGGAACTAATTGTTTTAATTCCTCAAAAAATTTAAATCTATTAATAAATCTATTAATGCGGCGAGTACATATTTTATTTTCTCAAGGTCGTTCAGTTCCGACCGAAATCAATAAGTAAGTAGCGCCGACAATTTTGACAGTTTCGACGGACATTTTTATGTTCACAGAAAAATCAGTTTTTTCTTCAAACGCTATCACGAAGAAAATAATATCTATTTGAAGACTGCAGTGCTACGAATTGTAACAATATCTATGCAGTTTCACCCTGTTTGAACGATCGATGGTTGTTTACTGCCTACCTATCTAGCGCATACTTCAAGAGTATAGTATAATATACAAAGCATGTACATCCAAAATAAATTGTGAGATGATGGTTATGTTCACGAATATTACCGATAACATTCCTTAAAAGTAGGTTGCCTCCGAATCAATACATAATCTACTAAATTCTTTCATGACATTGTTATGCAGGAAAGAAATTAAATCAATAGTACTATTTGTCAAATAAGTCAATGATTAGAATTGTGGTTGCAAAGTTTAGCGCATTATTTGCAATATCGTTATTTGAAATTGAACTCTTGTACAGCTTCTGATATAATGATTACTTAATGTATTATTAATCGAAGCAAAAGAATTACAAGCAGTTTAATTTGAAAAGAAAGACGCTTACCTGTTACGAGATTCTTGTAACAGTACTTTGAATCTTTCTTCTAATCTTATCCTCTCTTCTTCGCTGGAACGGTCGTGTAGCACGTGTGTATAGAATAATTATTATAATAAGCTTACCATATAATATTCGTTGCACATCCATTCAATGTATGTATGTACTTACCTTTTTCGTAATTTTTCTTGCAATTCCAACATTTTCTTATAGTAATCGTAACTGTCGTAAAACGATGTCATGGTAGGTAGGTATGTGTATGTATAACTTAATTTTGAAGTGATCGAAAAAAATTGGTACGTCGATTGTTTCGATTTTCGATACGGTGCGAACAGTTTTATTTAAATTAGAGCCTTTCTATACAAAGCTTTCGTAAGTGAACTTATGGGGTTTTAAAAGAGACAAATCTTGCAGAAACATTGCACGATATTTCGCAAATATAAATATTGTTTCGAAGTATCGTACGTGTTCGTCATACTTGAGAACCTATTTAAACGATTAAAGAAATTAATTACATATACACAAACACAAACGTTACATAACGATATTTGAAAAAAAAAACGTTGATACAGCGGCAGAAGAAAGATCTTTCTTTGTGCCGACACAATGAGCAACTGTTCTATTTGACGTCGTTCGACGCAACGGTACGGCCGAGGGTGTATCAGCAGGTATCTACACGCAGGTGTTGTCCCTCCTGGTACGCTAACATTATGTACCTACTATGATGATGGAAACCTATGTATACTGTAACAATTCTATGTACTTATACAATTATTAATTAGTATGAAATGATCGAATTTAATACATTCAAAATATATACATATGTATACAGTCAGTATAAAAAGTGTTCGTACACCGTTTCAAAACAAATAACTTTCTTAAATGTGCACCAATAAACGGCTTGAATTTTTTTGAGATGTTAGAAGGAGTAGTTTAAAACTTTTAATAATTTTAAAAAATTCCTATTGCTCGAAATGACGAAGAAAAAAGCAAAGGTCACGATTTTTAATTTTCTTATTTCCAACATTTTCAAAAGCTCAAGCTGTTTGGTCCAATGTTTAAAAAGTTATTCGTGTTTAAAGGGTGTACGATTACACTGACTGTAGTTCTATGGTCTTCTAAAAATGTATATTTTTCACTTAAAATGAACTAAATTTATATTAGCTAAATTAACAGTAGATTTCCCATAATTTATTAATCATTGACTCATACCATAGAATGGACACGGGTGGAGCCCCTCAAACGTCTGCTTCCCCCACCAAGCTTCCTTTCGGTGACGCTCCTCACGGCTCCGATGCACGAAGCCTGCGTACTGCTTGCGACGAACGAAGCGCGTCCTTCCTTCTTAGTAACGACGGATGCTGGTGGGGGACAGAGGGCGTTGCGGTGGGGACTGGTGGGGACGATCTTGTCTCAGTTGAGACAAAAATGCTCATATCTGCATAGATGTTTTACAAAAGTACAAAATATTTTATGAAATGTAATTTTCAAGTTTGTCCTTCGCGTGTCAGTCGCTCATCTTATGTCTTAGATGTATACTGCAGTCAGCATGTATATATATCTACGTATGTAGTATCTAAATGTCGAAAATATTTATATTTATAGACCACGGATGTCATATTCTGTGAAACACAGTTTTTTTTTGCAATTTTACATTAAGTGGAATAAAAGACAGAAATTTTCTTAAATATTAAACTAATTATCGGTTTGATCTGGTTTGATCTAATCAAGTTCGATTTAAAGTGGCTATGAAATCATTTTGAAAATATAATCATGCTCATATTTTCTGTTAGATATTGTTTATTTTCTTTATGAAATATGTTCTTATTTGCATACAAAATACATAAAATGTTTAAAATAGACATTACTCATTAATGAAACTGCTTGAAACATTGCATATATAAGAATTTAATGTTTCTCTAAAATTATATTTGTTCGTATTTTGCATTGGAAAATACATAAAACTATTCATTTGAGATTAAATATACTTGTATAATTTCTTTTAATCAACATTTTCGCATTCCTTAACATACATTGCTAATAAATGGTCATGCAAATCTGGTGTAGTCGTAGTAGCCAAACACAATCTATGTTGCAAACAATCTTCAACAAGTCTAAATTCTCGGTGGAGCTGTTAAAATTAATATTCAATTGTATATTGTGAATATTGAATTACTTTTTATTTATCACATTATATTATATTATGTCATATTATGTTATATTATATTGTACCTTGGTAGCATGAGGCACCCTTGCTCCTTCTGTTGGTACCTGTATGCTGGTGGTTTGCAATTTAATAACTTCTTTTTCAACTATGCCTTCTTCAATGGTTGTGATACCACGATTATGTGCCATTATTAGAGCCACTTTGTTTGTATCAGGTATTATTTTCAAAAATCCCATTTCATAATGTATTGGCTTCTTGCTATCTGCATACCAACTCCTGGCAATATAGTTCAACATTGGCTGACCTATTGACCGGAAACTCATTTCTTCACAATATTTAAAAGATTCAATTGTTGGATACTTTCCAAAACCAGGTTTTTGAGTTTTCCATTTACCTGTTAACCAAGCTATTGGTTTAAGAGCTTCGTGCATTGGTAATTTAAGACTCATATCTATGAAAAAAATGCTCATTAGAGGATAATTATACATGAAAATAGAACAATATTTCTTTCAAATATATTTATCAGATGGCTAACCTATATGAAGATAAAAAATATTTTAATTGTAAAAATAACTTATAATTTGTCACTTTTAACTCTTTGCAGATATTTGTACTTCTTTTATTTTTTTTCTTATTTGTCATAATATTTTTTATATTTTATTTGAAAATCAGCATAAGTGTATACACGTCGAAATTAAAGTTAAAAAGATACAAATATGTAATATAAATAAAAATAAAAGTACCTTCATATCTTTCTAAGAATTGTACTAATTTTTAAAAAACCGCGTCTCCTGAATATATCAATATGGCGACCATAATTAGCAAATTCGAGTAATTTACCTATACCACACATATCTGTTTATAAATAAGTACACATTTTACTAATTTTACTAGCCTACAGTCTTACTAATTTACATAATATTAATTATCAGTAAAATTTAATAGTATTTTGCGTTATTTTAAAAACAGTTCATATAACGCATGTCAAAATGTGTGCAATGTTTGTCACAGTATTTCATGATTAACATTCAAAACATCGTTCGACACATTATAGTTTGATTTATATATATGTGTGTACGTTAGTGTAATATTACATATTTTACAATATTTAATCAATTAGATATGTAGTTAAAAGTTTTACATATTTTCTAATATGGGTTATAAAACTGATACACTATATACAAACAGTTTGAAGAATTTAATTTCATCAATAAAAAGTGTATAACTTATTTTGTACATTGAACAATTATATTTGATTTGTTAAATATTATTGCTTTCATATGGTACACATCCTTTTTTCGAAGTGACATACGTTTTGGTTTTAAACTAAGAGTACTATTTTAGCAGAATATTTTTATATAGATGTATGTACATATACACAAAAATTGTATTTGCTACATACCGTAAGGGATTGATAATATAAAAACCATACGCCCGTATAAAAATACTCAGCAAAAATAGTATATACATATATATTTTGTTAGAATTATGGCAATTTCAATCAATGAAATATGTGAAAACACTAAACTGGCCCGTGAAATGGCATTAACTGGTAATTACGACACGTCTGGAGTTTACTATCAAGGTGTTGTGCAGCAAATCCATCGATTACTTGCAAGTATCGCTGATGCCACGCGTAAAGCTAAGTGGCAGCTTGTTCAACATCAAATTGTTCAAGAATTTGAAAAAGTAAAGGCTACGTCCAATACCTTACAACTTTTTAAAGTAGAAACCCATGGAGAAAGGCTATTTGGTATTATTATTATTTGTTGTTCGTAATGAATTTACATATTATACACAATAAAAGCACTTATAAAAATAAAATAGAAAAATTAAAATGCTTAGGAACACCATGTTTATCTTTTGAAGAACCTACAAGAGATCCAAATTTGTGGACTTTTAATAACTCTGATACATCCTGGAGCCAAGCTCCAGTAAGAGATCCAGATGTATGGCCACCCTTAACTCCTACAGAACAAAAGTAAACTACATATTTTTTTTTACTTACGATACTACATTTAATAATCTGGTTCATCTAATCGAGAAAAACTTAGACATTGCAAATATTTACTACACAACATTATGGAAGATAATAACATGGAGAACTACATTTATAGGAACATTAGACCATTAAAAAGTCAACCGAAACAACAGAATCGGACCAGTATACGAAAATCAGTTCCTTCAGGGAAAAAACCAGATATAAAATCTGTTAAAAGAGACGATAGAAAAGTGTCGAGAAAGGATGATCTTAATAAAGTTAGTTGGTTTACTATTTCGGCATACAAGAAATATATGCACATGATGCAATGATAATCGTATATATATATATATATTTTTTTTTTACAGGAAAAGTCAGAAAATGAAAAGGTTGATATGGAGGTAGAGGAACGCAAATTTGAACCATCTGGAAATGATAGGGATTTAGTAGATCTACTAGGTACAGTACATTATGATACAAAAGGGGACATGATATATAATATCTTTTTGTAAGCATTTCTTTTATATTGATTAGCCGATCAATATTTTGTCATTGGTAATATTGAGACGAAGTTAAACAAATAACAGTAGAGTAACTGAATTTTGTGTGAATATATTATTTGTGTAAATCAATGTTTAAAGTGAAATCCATCGGCAGTAATACACTGTTTAAACATCATAATTACGATGTAAATGTGATTCTGAAAGTTCATAAATGTTTGAAAAAACGTTGCAATCTATGATCGGTCATTTGAAGCAATGGCGTTTTAATATATATTACTTTAAGATTCTGATTGTTAAACAATTTCTTTGCTAAACTTAAGCATTCATTTATATGGTAAGAATAAATCTTTTTAAAGCAAATCAAAATTTGATAGGATTTTTTGGGACTTTGGTGCATGCTGGAATGGTAGTTAACATGTTAATATTTGTATTAATAATAATCAATATAAGTAGCCTACATTTAATGTTGTAGAAAGAGATATTGTTCAAAAAAATCCAAATATTCATTGGGATGATATAGCTGATTTGCATGAAGCAAAACGTTTATTGGAAGAAGCAGTTGTTCTTCCCATGTGGATGCCAGACTTTTTTAAGGTATGTAAAACGTGTTTATGCACTCGTGTACAAAATATCATATCATTATATAAATGAATATTTTACTTCTAGGGAATTCGTCGTCCCTGGAAAGGTGTACTTATGGTTGGACCACCGGGCACTGGGAAAACAATGCTTGCAAAAGCAGTAGCTACTGAATGCGGAACAACATTTTTTAATGTATCATCTTCTACGTTAACGTCAAAATATCGGGGAGAATCAGAGAAACTTGTTCGTCTCCTTTTTGAAATGGTAAATATTCACTATTAGCAAAACTTAATATCATTTCCATTGAAATACATGTACAGTGACTGCAATTAATATTCGGACGCTCTAAAAAAAACAATAACTTTTTAAATATTGGACTATACGATTTGAACTTTTTGAAAAGTTAGAGCAATTAGTTTATTACATGATGTGAAAACAAATTTTTTCAAAAATTGCAATTGGTCGGAATGTAGAGAAAATACTAAAAGTTGCGTTTTACAACTTTTTTGTGGGCCTATATTGAAAATTTAAAAAATACGTTTTGTAGATCTGTGTCAATTATATGCATTGTGAAAGTTTCATCAAAATCGGTTGATGCAGGAAAAAACGACAGACATTGAAATTGATTGACTGATCTAACAAAATAAAAAAATTGCAAAATACAACTTTTAGTATTTTCTCTGCAATTTCGACAACTTGCAATATTTTTCAAAAATTTTGTTCACAGTGGGAGTCACTGTATTTTATGCAAAAATTTTCGTTTGTTATACTTATTTCCAGATAAAATTATACTTCTATAACATTCTTTGTCTTATCATTTCATCATGCGTTTCACGGTATTTTACTAGTAAAAACCTGATCAAACTTCCCTCAAAATTTACAAATAATTTGATCCACTATTTAGTAAACGTTTTTAGTTTTTACTGATGATAAATCTAGGTATAAAGTAATAGTTGTATCTTGTTTCTTCTTTCTTGGAAATTACATACAATAATCAAATGAGATTAAATTTTAAACAATAATGTTTAATAAAATATTTATTTTTACTAAAACAGAATGAAACTCGGTGAAATTGTAATAGATGGAAAAAATTTGTGTTTCAAATGTATCTGTTTATTTAACTTTAAAAGAGCTTATTTGATTCTGAAGTTTTTATACTTCTTTGGTTCAATATCCGAAAGATTAAGCATCTTTTTAAATAAAATCGGAGTAAATGAATGATAGAATAAAGATTAGTTCTTACTTTATTGTATCGCTCAAAATTGTATATTTTCTTCGATTTTATGAAATTTTTACATGTACTGTACATATAAATGTATTTATATAGGCCAGATTTTACGCACCTAGCACAATATTCATAGATGAAATTGACTCACTCTGCTCTAGAAGAGGATCTGAATCTGAACATGAGGCTTCAAGACGGGTGAAGTCTGAACTTTTAGTTCAAATGGATGGTATAAGCTCAAACAGGTAACAGTGTCTTACTAATTATACAGGGTGGAAATTATAAAGCGTTACAGTCGAAAATCTCCGAAAATATTGATTATACGCAAAAATGTTTTAGATGAAAGTTGTTCAATACCGAGGGGGACATCATGTGGTGGAACTTTTATTTTTCCCGGTGGACACACCAAGATGAGATGAAGGTCAACTTTCTTTTTTTTAAATGGAATGATACGTTTTTTTATCCACCATCAAATAGTGCGTTTCAAGACGAATTCAACAACCTATGACTCAAGGTCATTCAAGGTCAAACTTGTAGTGAAGTTTTTGGTGTGACAGTCCTCGTTTTGGTGTGAAAGTTCGAAGGCACGAAATAAAGTACAAATAAAGCGATCATACCTTTTCTGCATTTCCCTGCAAGTTTGACCTTGAATGACCTTGAGTCATAGGTCGTTGAATTCGTCTTGAAACACACTATTTGATGATGGATAAAAAAACGTATCATTCCATTTAAAAAAAGAAAGTTGACCTTCATCTCATCTTGACACCAGGAAAAATAAAAGTTCCACCACATGATGTCCCCCTCGGTATTGAACAACTTTCATCTGAAACATTTTTGCGTATAATCAATATTTTCGGAGATTTTCAACTGTAACGCTTTATAATTTCCACCCTATCCAATTTTGTAAATGTTAATTATATACATACGAGGTTTGTTCGGAAAAAATGAGTATTCATCATTTAGGGGGAACCTTTATGTGTTATGAGTGACCCTGATAAGCAGTACGGCCCTGCTGAACTTTAGTCAACAATGATACACACTTGTTTTAACAGTCCAAACTCGTGAGCCTCGCATTTCAGAATGACCGAACATGTCGAGCAAAGAATCGGCTGCCTATTCATCACAAATTATCCAGCAATTCCTGGTGAAACACGGTATCGTGCAACTTTATCAGCCTCCGTACAGTCCTAATTCTGTGACTCCCTGCGGTTTTTGGCTGTTTCTCAAATTGAAAAATTCTCTAAAAAGACGATGATTTGAGGAAGTAGAAGACATTAAACGAAACGCGACTAGGTAGCTGTTGATAATTCCGAAAGAAGAATTTCAGAAGTGCTTTCGCAAGTGGGGAGGTCGCTGGTAGAGGATTGTGGCTTCCAAAGAAAAGTACATAGAGCTACATTGACCAATATTAATCTTTTCTCCTGCTATAACACAAAAAAGGATAGTTTCCGAACAGACCTCGTATAATGTATAACTGTATACTTACATATTATATGTATATTATATGTATTGATAACACTTGATATTCTTCAGTGAAGACCCAAGTAAAGTGGTAATGGTATTAGCAGCTACAAATTTTCCATGGGATATCGATGAAGCCCTTCGTAGACGTTTAGAAAAACGTATATATATTCCACTACCAAATCGTACGTTCCATAATAATTTGTTTATAAGTCTGTAAACATTTTGTGTTATTTATTTTAACGTGCATATATGCTTTACACAGATGAAGGTAGAGAAGCTTTATTGAAAATTAACCTGCGTGAAGTAAAAGTAGATTCTTCTGTAAATTTGGCAGATATTGCAAGAAAATTAGAAGGTTATTCTGGAGCAGATATTACAAATGTTTGCAGGTAATTGCAATCAATATATGTCTTATTTCAAATTTCGAAATACTGAAAATATTTTATGTATCTTGTGTAGAGATGCATCTATGATGTCAATGCGGAGAAAAATTGCAGGATTAAAGCCAGATCAAATTAGACAACTACCAAAAGAAGAATTAGATTTACCTGTATCTGCCTCAGATTTTGACGAAGCCGTAGAAAGATGTAACAAGAGCGTTTCTCAAGAGGATTTAGAGAAATATGAGAAATGGATGAGTGAATTTGGCTCATCCTGATAACATTCTATTAAAAACAAAGTAAAATTTCGTAACATTTTTATGATACACATTAAAACTGTTTATATCTTCTGTTTATCAATACTAATATTCGTTATGCGATAAATTACTATTGATGCATACATTAATATCTTAATTAATTTTTAAAAATTACATTTCTCATTGTTTTGCATTAATTTCAGATTTAAAAGATAGTGTCACTTTTTTCAAATCAAAAATCTTTCCTAAATCTATGTTAACAAAAATTTTAAGTGTGTACGTTAAGGGTGTACTTAAAATACCATTGATTTGATAACATTTTTTCACAAAGAATTACAGTACTAAATTGTTTCTTTAGGAATAGTATACCTAAATTGTACTTTAATGTTACTCATATCATAAAATATTCAATTCAAACGAGAGTATTGCGAGTTTTGGCATATGTGGGTTGTATTCGCGTATTTCAAGTATAATATCATGAACTTTTTTCCTAACATATTTTTTTATATTTGTCATGAATACAATTTCTTTATTACATATTATATATTCTTATAATTAATTATAACATTGCGCACATTGTGCATAATTCCAAGCGAATCAAATGAAACGATAAGGCTGTGCGGAACTTATAATTATTATGTGAAACGAGCAGTGTAAAATTTTATTGTATGTGACAATTTGACTGAAGCGCATCCATTTTTTGCTATTATACTATATCTTATACTACTATATATATTTCTTATAAATTCTTAACTAATTTAAAGTTATCAGTGCGCATTTTATTTTTAAAAGGAAACACAACATATTCTCCAGATGATCAGGTCACCAAGTTTATAAAACGTAATTACAGGAAGCAGAAGGTACAATTTTGCGTATATTTTGTTTGATGACCACTCACTTATTTCCCTCATCCTTAGTGAACGGATATGAACGAGATGATAGGAATGTTAATATTAATATAAGTTAGTCGATGAAGCTTACTATAAGGTGCGAATAATGTGTAGAATATAAATATTTTACAAATACGTCATAAATCGTTATCTACATCTATCCGATCGAATAAGATACATTGTTTTGTTTTATTATGATTATATTTGCTGGATGCTATGCGGTATAGTGAACAGCGACATTAAATTATATTATTGCTTACTTTAAATATTAAAATAACCGATTTTTTCGATGGTAATATACAGAGTGTCCCAAAAATGTTGTACTTCCTTGATAAGGGTGGTCCCTAAGGTCATTTCAAGTAACTTTTCCTTTGCGAAAATATTCTCCTCCGTGCCAATGTCAACGTCCTGCTCGTTGCAGTCGCGTTATGACTGGTCTTTGTTTCAAAACCGCGCAGAACATTTTTCGCAAAGGAAAAAGTTACTGTAAATGATCTCAGGGACCACCTCTTTTAAAGAAGTACAACATTTTTAGGATACCCTATATATACCATATGGCTGTAATTTTTGTTTTTATATTCTGAAATGTTTTCAAAACTGTACCCTCAGAGCGATTTTACACGATGATACACGATCGTCGGTGACAACGCATAGCCTCACACGCTCTCTAACCAAATCCCAAATAAAGTTATAGCAGAGATATAGTCTCTGGTTATACATATGTATACAGTGTGTCCCAGGTTTTAATGTTCAAACTTTGTCAGTATATTATATGACACTAAATAAGGAAAAAATGTTATGTAAACATAGGTCACATAGAGCTTTATTAAAAAGTTATAATAAAAATACGGAATACAAGTAATATTAGGAATAGTAACCGACTTGCTGTTACTGCGAGCATTGGCTCGAATAAATCAATGTATTTACTACTTGACATCGTCATTTCCAGAGTTAATTACAACCAGTTACAATTTACATAAGCCCACTAAATGTAAATATTGCTGATCTATTCGAGCCAATGCTCGTAGTAACAGCAAGTCGGTTACTATTCCTAATATTATTTGTATTCCATATTTTTATTATAACTTTTTAATAAACCTCTATGTGACCCATGTTTACATAACATTTTTTCCTTATTTAATGCCATATAATATACTGATAAAGTTTGAACATTAAAACCTGGGACACTCTGTATAGTTTAAAGTAAAGTTTAAACATGTTTAAACAATCATTAAAGACGGAGAGGCACCACTTTTGCACCGATTTTTGAGGATATTTTTCAATTTATATAAAAAAATAAGGGTCCAGTGGAAAATCGAACTGTACTACGCGATAGAGCAGACTCTTATCTTGAGAAACCACCCTTTCAAATTTCCAACGTCGACGTTTTTTTCGAACCAGAAAGCGAAATATCTTCGCCCGATATGAGTTGCTGTCAGTGACGCTCACCACTAGAACGGGCGTTCGCTGCACCGTATCCCGTAGAACGACCGCGCTAGTGGTAGAGCACTACTGGCGGCGACTCGTGTCGGGCGATAATATTTTGCTTTCTGGTTCGGTAAAAATATCGACGTTCGAAATTTGAACGGGTGATTTCTCAAGATAAAAGTCTGCTCTATCGCGTGGTATAGTTCGATTTTCCGCTGGATCCTTATTTTTTCAGATAAATAAAAAAATATGATCAAAAAATGGTGCAAAAACTCTCCGTCTTTAATGATTGTTTAAACAATCATAATGTATTAGTATTGCACATCAATGGATTCGGGAAAGTCTAGATTTATAGCAATCTTTTGCTATAAAGAGCAATACAATATCTTTTATAATAACATTACAATATTTGTTCAAAGTCGAAAAATGTCTTTTTTTCAAACTCAAATTTCTAAGGACAGATTCGGAATAAGCGCGAAAAACTCTATAAGAATCGCATAGTGAGAATCGAAACGTAAAAAATAAGTTGAAATTTGTTGGGCCGTGTAATTAATGATGGGGTACATATGTGTATAAATAAAAGTTTGCAAACTCACAATTATTTAAATATTTATATTAGAAAATTTATTAGAATTATTGTTAATTTAATTTCACGTTATTCGGTTCCGGTGGATGTAATATGTGGTTTCATACGATTCAGCGTATATGTTAATAAATGAAGATTTTGCAACAATTTTGTAACTCTTGTATAATGTCGTTCAGTATAAGGTATTGCGGATTCCAATACGGACACCGAGTTGTTATGTGATTCCTCTTGTTCCACTATTAGAGCGTTTAGAACAACCTATTAAACAAAAATTACATATTATAGTATTCATAAGCGTATATTCGATGAAAAGTGAAGATAAATATTCAAGAAGTCAAGTTACAATTGGAAGTCATTGTATTTGTCATTACGAAGATGTATATTATAGAATGTTATTTGGAAACGTACCTGAGCTAATTGGCAATTTTTGCTGTTAGTATTCCACGCGATAGCACAGTTCAGCAACTCCTCCTTGTATGACGGTTTTAGTTCATTAATTGCTTGTATAAGTTGAGAATTACTTTTGTTTAAAATAGCTGTGTGTCAAACAAGATAAAAGTAATTAAAATCATAGAATCTATCATTAAAATCTGATTTTTACGATCGTTTCAAAGAATCTTGTTATTAGTAGACACTTCACAGAAGTAGAAGTATTAAAATCTTTAATATATTGGTTATCCAATATTGTATTATGTCTAAAAATTAATTATTATATTGATGTATTAAATGTACCAAAATTGCAATCAAGTAAAAGTCTACGCAATTTCATAAAAATCTAAGAACACGCGTGAACAAACTATAATCACTTAATGAATATAGCGGAAGCCCCGCTTGTTACATATATCAGAGAATCATCAGTATGAACATTTTACAAATTAAGCTATTTGTATTCTCGAACCCAAAACTTTGTCGATCCAAGAACATTTTTTACGAGCAAAAGCGATTTTGAGCGAATGTGCTGGGTGCTACCACACTCAAACTTTTACTATTATATTAACAAATTTCGTAATGTAAAAATTGTTTCAGATTATATCGCGATAATACTGCAGTTCGTGAAATATGTACTGCTACTTTTGCTGATTAAAGATACGAATAAAATATGAGTAAAGTCTGCGTATGTAAGTAATACGTATGACCAGAGACGATCACAACTAGGTTTTGTCGACTTTTACAAACCGGTTTTAAATGCTAATGCGTAAATAGAAAAAAATTAATTATTATCTGATTAAATCATTAACATTTTGACTTGATAGATGTTGAAATTGATCTTAAAATTGATGTTGAATAGTGTTACATAGTAAAAAAAGTTTATATTAATAATATTAACATAAAGACATAACTTACTTTCTATAATTATTAGTGTTTTCAGGGGTCGTTTCAATTTTAAACTTAAATTTAATGCAGAACTTAGTTGATTTGCTTGAAGTAAGTTCGCTAATTGTTGTTCTTCAAGTGCAAGCTGTTTCAATTCTGATACTGTTTTTTCTTTGTTTTCTTCCGTTACATCTTTCCAAAAAATTAGTAATGAATCACTACCACCGCTAATTATTATCTTTTCGTCTTTCCTAACTACATTTAAAGTATTATATTAATATATTATAAGATACTTTTAAATTTAAAACGTATACAAATGATATTTACTAGCCATTGCCCAAATACGGCTATCATGCTCTTCTAAAGTGCATAAACACTCGGATGTTTTGATACTCCAAAGTTTTAAAAGCCCATCTCCACTTGCTGTAATTAATTGCATACCACGCGTTAAAAATTCCGCTTTCAATACCGAAGACTCATGACCCTCCAGTGTCTATAATATTAAAATTATTAAGGATAATACATATACAAGGCGTTTAACGGTAGATGATCGTCCTTTTAGAGTGTGATTCTATATGTCAAATAAGATACAAATAAAAGATGTAGATTCCGTATTCACATTATTAACAAATCAAAATATCACTAAATTATGATAATTGTCAATAAAGAAACGCGTCTAATCACCATGAGTATAGACAGTGACAGATCACGCATAAAATAAACGCTTACGTTGAAATTGTTTTGAGTATCAGATGTGACATTTTTAAAACGCACTTTTTATTCATTACACGATAATAGATATGTTTAATCGTCGAAATCCATAGAAAGTTATTACTATTCGCACTACTGGATTTAAAGAAAAAATAATACTAATACATTTTCAATACACAAACTTGACAAGCAATCAATTTGTACTTCAATAATCGATTTTTTGGTGTATCAATAATGCTCTACCAATTTAAGCTTCGTTTTATTTTGGCACATAGAATGACTCTTTAAAAAAATAACCACTTATAACTGTTAATGTTTTATTTGATTGTAATGTCTATATTCTAGGGAATATACTTACTTTTAAACAAGAAAGATCTGTTAGTGACCAAAGTTTTACTGTACAGTCTGCTGATGTTGTCAAAAGTACTTGATCAATTGGAGAAAACCGTACACACCAAACACCTCTTTTGTGACCATGAAATACTCCAAGTAATTTTAAATCATTAGCTGACCATAACTAAAATGCATAGTAAAATCAAATTTCTAATTAAAATAAACATTTGCTGCAAAAAATATTAGATATGTATAGACAGCGGATTTTATGCATTTATAACAAAAATGAATAAGTCTAAATTAAAACAGTAAAAACGTTAGAAGAATTTAAAAATACTTTAAGAATACATTATTTTCAACCTATTAAACATATTAAGAAAGAAAACAAATTTCTATTTCACTCCATTTTGTTGAGAATCAGGTAGAAAATTTTTATTTTGCATAAAGATCTGCTGTCTAGATACAATGTGTCACTTTAAATTTAACTTATCGCACTTTTGCTGTTTTGTCTTGCGATCCTGTTGCGATTAATTTGTCATTTGGTGAAATAGTCACACTATTAATATCTTTTTGATGAGCTAAAACAGTGTGGACTACATCCAGAGAATGCTCATCTGCAATTATTAAATATCTAACATAGTATTAAAGATAATATAAAACATTAAAGGTATTAAGGAAAATTATAATTACCATCAAATTCTAAATTGTTTGGTAAATTCCACAATTTAAGGCATGAATCCTGACTAACAGAGGTAAAGAATTTACACGATGTTTGAGAAACTGCAATAGAACCAACAGAAGCAGTATGCCTGGTAGCGGCTGCAATGCAAGAAACTTTTGATGTTTCTTTATTCATATACCACACACGAATACTATTATCCTATAAAGATATGTATTATATTATACTCGGAAGTTATTATGATAGAAAAATGTTTCCTCGACAAAAATTGCATAGTTTCTAACGTGTTTCAAAGAAATATAAGAATTAACAAAAAAATATTATAAATGTCATCAAAGATTACGCCAGTAATGTTTATTCTAAAAATATTATGATTGATTGATATGTAATAAAAGAATTACATATTGTAACACGACGATTAATGAGAGCAGCTCAGGGGCGCCAGATCACCTCGGCACCACCCTGAACAGACAGAAGAAACCCGCCGTGGCCGAATGTTCAAGAAGGCCACGGGGTCGAGAAGCTTCTCGACCCCTAGTAACGCGTTGTTGATAAGGTTAGCAACGAGTTAATATAAATACCGGTAATGCAACGCAGAGCACTCACTTTAGCTGCGCCTGTGGGAGAGGACGAGGTAAGACCACGGCCGCCCATAGGTTAGGGAGAGTACGAAGCAATGCTATCGGACGCCCGGCAGCTCGGGAGAGGACAGGGGTTGCACCTGGACGCCTCTCTGGATAAATGGGAGAGGACGGCCATGAAGGCCGGCCGCCCACCGAGAGGAAAGAACAGGGTAGCTTCCTGGCCGCCCGAAAGTAGGATCACCTGGTTACTCTGTACGTCTGGGAGAGGACGGCCATGGAGGCCGGCTTACAGAGGACACCGGGTGAATCCGAGTCGTCGTCATTTCCCCAGAAGGAGAGTACGGTTGAAATAAACCGGACGCCTGATGGGGAAACCTCTTTTACATATTATTCTTTGTTTTTTACGTTGCTAACCTTCATCAAAAGTTTATTGTAAATTCACAAAACATTCTCCTAATGTACAAAACTAATTTCCTGTTAAAATATACTCTGTCCAGATTTTACCCCAATCCTGCCTGCGAAGTTATTCCAAAAAAACAACCCTATCCTACAACAATGTTGGCGCCCAACGTGCAGGCCGAGGCTCACGACCAAAACTCCGACTCCATCTCCAATCCTGACCTGAGTCCTAGTCCAGCGATCCAATTCTCGCCGAGTCAATTTTCCCAGCTCCTGGGATCATTAAATGATAAACCACCGGTTTGTCATAGAAGTTTTACAAGATGTAAAGAACGCTTCAACGGCTGTCATGATTACATGAAAGTCAGTGCATTCATCACCGCTATCTCGATATTTAAAGATATCGAAAATATCAGCGATGAAAACGCATTAAAGGGACTCCCACTGCTCTTCGAGGGACACGCAGCTGTCTGGTGGCGGGGTGTGCGAAAATCCGTATTATCATGGAAGGATGCCTTGGAGACAATTAAATCAACTTTTGCACCTCGACGTCCCGCACATCAGGTATACACGGAGCTGTTCCAGACCACACAAGATGCAAACACCCCGACGGATATGTTTATTAGTCAAAAACGAGCACGATTGGCAGAATTGCCGAACCCGCATCCGGAATCGGTTCAAATAGATCTGATATACGGTCTCCTACGACTCCCACTTCGGAAGAAAATTCCCCGGGAACCGATAAAAACGTTCACCGATCTAATTAAACGTGCCCGAGAAGTAGAAGCACTCGAGAAGGAAACCCAGTGTAAGCAACGACAGCCACCAACAAATTACCATCGGACTGAGGGGATATTTGCCAAACCATATCCCAGGGATCACCGCCGCTGCAATATTTGCCGCCGCCCAGGACACGCCACCGCCAACTGCCATTTTCGGAAAAACAATGTGTCAGCACCGAAACCGACGACCAGCTCAACCATGCTACAGACGGGATTCGCTCAGTCCCCAGGAATTCGCACCCCGTTGAAATGCTACGGATGCGGTAAGCCGGGAGTTGTACGGAGCAAATGCCCGGACTGCGCGAAGACGGCCAATATTCCCACGTCTGCAGCATTTTGCACAGTAAGTGCAATGATTCAACCACGTCAGCGACCAGCAGTCGACATCACCATCGCTGGGGAAAAAGGACAGGCCTTTTTCGACACGGGAGCGAAGTGCAGCGTCGCAAGTCAAAGCCTGTATTCCCTGCTGGTAAGTAAAGGCCACGTTTTCAACGAACGAAGGATGGAAATCGCGTTAGCAGACGGCAATCCACGCATTCAGGGTGTCAGAGCGGCTCAATTAGAAGTAGAGCTTCGCGGCCGCCACCTCCGGACTACCTTCATCGTCCTGCCGGAAGGAAAGGACAACCGAACTCTGCTGGGCATCGACTTCATTGAAGACGCAGGAATCGTATTAAACGTTCCACAACGGGTTTGGCACTTCATAGAAACACCAGAACATCCACACGATTTCCAAGGGGAAGTTCAAGTTGAGACTGCATCCTTCGACAAGGGGGAGACCGGTGTACCTCTGTTATCCTTGGGTGCAGATACGATTCACAAGATCCAGGAATTCGCGAAACCACCGCCTGGATGTTTGAGCCCAATTCAAGAAAATACGGGGGACCTCCAGGCTTTCTTACACGAGGAAATCGAAATGGAGGAGCCAGTGACGAACGCACATTGGCCAGACATCGATTTCTTTTTCGAGAATTGCGTTCGAACATTCGAGACGAGGGTGGACATCTCTAGCATTGACATCGGAGAAATAAGAGAGGACGAGGCAGTAAGAATCTCCTCCGATGAAAAGCGAGAACTCTGCGAATTATTGAGAGAACATGCTGATTTATTCCAAGCCAACGCACCACCGAGCGGAGAAGCTGTTCATCGAATAGACACCGGAGACCACGCCCCAATTGTTGTGCCGCCATATCGCATACCACCTGCGAAAAGAGAACTGCTGCGCACAGAAATAAAAAAGATGATCGAAGCGAAGGTCATCGAGGAGTGCGAATCACCATGGGCCGCACCCGTAGTTCTAGTGCCCAAAAAGGACGGCAGTATTCGGGTTTGCGTAGATTATCGTAAGCTAAATGCCGTTACCATTACAGATTCGTACCCTTTGCCACGGATCGACGACCTGCTCCATTCGGCCAAGAGAACAGGATCGATGTCTGCGCTGGATCTACAGTCAGGCTATTGGCAAATTGGCGTACGAGAAGAAGATCAAGACAAAACGGCTTTCACAACACCTTTCGGGATATTCCGATTCAAACGGATGCCGTTTGGATTGAAAAATGCACCGGCTACCTTCCAACGTCTCATGGACCGGATGAGAGCTGGATTAGGAGAACGCAATATTCTCGTTTATCTAGACGATATATTGGTACTTTCCGCCGACTTCACGGAACACCTCGAGGATTTGCGGGCAGTTTTCAACAGACTGCGCCAATTTGGCCTCCGAATGAACCGACAGAAATGTCGTCTGGGATGCCCGAAAATCAAATATCTCGGACACATACTAACGGCGGAAGGCATACATCCTGATCCTGAGAAGGTCAAGGCGATCCAATGCATGGCCACACCAGCGAACCTGAAACAACTCATATCCTTTTTACAAACTTGTTCATGGTATAGACGGTTTGTACCAAATTTTGCTAAAATTGCTCAACCTTTGACCCAGCTAACAAAGAAAAAGGCAATCTGGGAGTGGAAGACGAATCAACAACAAGCCTTTGAACACCTGAAAGGAGCCCTTACGAGCCCCCCGATCTTGCAATATGCCGACGAGAAACAGCCCTTCATCCTACGGACCGACGCCAGCGCCTATGCTATAGGAGCGGTTCTGTTACAAGGCGAGAAGGAATCGGAACATCCCATTGAATATGCCAGCAGATTACTGACGCCGGCGGAACGCAACTACTCAACCACAGAAAGAGAGGCACTAGCAGTGGTTTGGGCCGTCGACAAGTTCCGAGGTTACATCGAAGGAACTCCTGTCACTATCGCCACAGACCATCAACCTCTGAAATGGCTGATGTCCCTGCGTTCTCCCAGTGGACGGCTCGTCCGATGGGCCCTGTTATTACAACCTTACTGTCCTAACATTCAATATATTCCAGGCCGATGCAACGTCGTTGCCGATATGTTGTCAAGATTACCGAACGAACCATGGGACGAAGAAAGCAGAACGGAAGTCGCGGAGGTTTCCGTCGACATACCAACACGAGGAGCAGCAATAACTCGAGAGGAGCAACTAAAAGACGAGGCCCTGAAAACCATAATCGAATCCCTAGAATCAACTACGCGAGACGACGAAATGATTAAGTGGGCCACGAGGGGATACCTGATCAACAACGGAGTGCTTTACCAGCTCCAAATGTGGACATGGAAGAAGCTCAGCTGGTCGTACCTTCACATGAAAGAAAAGAAATTCTTCGAGCATACCACGATGATGCCACTGCGGGCCATTATGGAGCTCAGCGTACACTACACCGGATAATCAGCCGATACTTTTGGCCAGGGATGAGCCGAGAAATCGCCGATTACGTTCAAGCTTGCGTGGAATGCCAGAGGTATAAAGCGAATAATTTGAAACCAGCTGGTCTGTTACAGATGCCCGTCATGCAGCAAAGGTTTGAGATACTCGCTATGGACCTCTTTGGACCTCTACCGACCACGATACGAGGAAATAATTGGGTCTTCATGGTGGAAGACGTAGCCTCACGATGGGTGGAACTGTTTCCACTGCAACAGGCAACGGCGGAAGCTTGTGCAGAGATCCTCATCAACGAAGTTATGCTTCGTTTTGGAATGCCACGACGAATCATCAGCGACAATGGTCCTCAATTCATCAGCGGGGTCATGCAGCAAGTAGCCCACTGTTTTGGGTTGCATCAGGCTTTCATCCCAGTCTATCATCCCCAGGCCAATCCAGTGGAACGAAAGAATCGTGATCTGAAGGCGCAGCTTGGAATTTACGTCGGCAGAGATCACACCACATGGGACGAAAGGCTGCCAACCATAAGATTTGCGATGAACTCAGCTCGGTGCATGACAACCGGCTACACAGCAGCTTTTCTTACTTTCGGAAGAGAACTGAGAACGCCCGATGACGCCAATCGGGACTTAAGGGCCGTCATCCAAGCAGAAAACTTCTTGCCGGAAATTACGCCAAAACTACTGACTTTGGCGGACACGATGCAGGTGGCCCAGCAGAACCAGGAACACCAACAGGAGCAGAGGAAGGAGAATGCCGATAAACGACGCCGGCCCAATCCTGGATACGAGAGAGGTGATTTGGTGTGGGTAACCACTCACACGCTCAGCAAACGAGAACAGAACTACACATCGAAGCTCGCACCAAAGAGGGATGGACCATACACGGTGAAACGACGCATCGGATCTAACAGCTACGAGATCGAGACCCGTGATGACCAGCCTGTGTGCGTAGGGGTATACCACACCTCGGCACTAAGGCCCTACAACGGAGCACGGGACAACCCTCCAGTCCCAGTAAGAACCATCCGTAAACGGGGACGACCTCGTAAACAGCGCGAGGACCAAACAACGCAGTGTCCGAGGAAGCAAGCCCGACGCCAAGGAAGGGAAATCCTGAACAACTCGTCGGGACGCCGTCGTGTCCAGAGGGGGAGACTGTAACACGACGATTAATGAGAGCAGCTCAGGGGTGCCAGATCACCTCGGCACCACCCTGAACAGACAGAAGAAACCCGCCGTGGCCGAATGTTCAAGAAGGCCACGGGGTCGAGAAGCTTCTCGACCCTTAGTAACGCGTTGTTGATAAGGTTAGCAACGAGTTAATATAAATACCGGTAATGCAACGCAGAGCACTCACTTTAGCTGCGCCTGTGGGAGAGGACGAGGTAAGACCACGGCCGCCCATAGGTTAGGGAGAGTACGAAGCAATGCTATCGGACGCCCGGCAGCTCGGGAGAGGACAGGGGTTGCACCTGGACGCCTCTCTGGATAAATGGGAGAGGACGGCCATGAAGGCCGGCCGCCCACCGAGAGGAAAGAACAGGGTAGCTTCCTGGCCGCCCGAAAGTAGGATCACCTGGTTACTCTGTACGTCTGGGAGAGGACGGCCATGGAGGCCGGCTTACAGAGGACACCGGGTGAATCCGAGTCGTCGTCATTTCCCCAGAAGGAGAGTACGGTTGAAATAAACCGGACGCCTGATGGGGAAACCTCTTTTACATATTATTCTTTGTTTTTTACGTTGCTAACCTTCATCAAAAGGTTATTGTAAATTCACAAAACATTCTCCTAATGTACAAAACTAATTTCCTGTTAAAATATACTCTGTCCAGATTTTACCCCAATCCTGCCTGCGAAGTTATTCCAAAAAAACAACCCTATCCTACAATATTTTATTGCAAAAACAACAGCTTTTGTAATAGTTTTCGGGTTACCCCTTAGGAGTCAAACTTCGGAGAGTGGTATCACACCTTACACATTGAGTTACCGCAGCTAAAAAAAATATGTATCTACAATTGTTTGCTCTTCTACAAACTTACAAAATTTCATATAAATTATTGGAACCGTTTGAGGGATCTTTCCTTGTTAGTAGATTACTGCAGTAAAGTCCCATTTTAAGTCAATTCTCGGTTTTGTGTTGTGGCATACATCGGGACCGGACACTATCTTTTTGTGGCTTCGTTGACCGCGCCGAACGTAAAAAAAGGACAGCAAACACGGACCGTGCGGCCGAAGGCGCAATAAAAAATAGCGTATCGATGAGAATACTAGTGCAATACTGAAACTTCTTTCTTTTTACTTATTTTTAATGAAATTTTACCAACATATTTGCGACATTTTTCTGATTAAAATGACATCAAACAATAAATATGAAAAATATGCATATATAGCATATGTTTCAATAAACAGCTTAACATCTCGAAAATTATGTTTTCAAAGAATTAGACTAGAATATTGCAAACTAACGGAGCTAAAGCGTATTGGAAGTTTTTAAACAACTCATTTTAATCAGAAAAATGTGACAAATATCTTGAGAAAGGTTGTATTAGAAGAAAGTTGAAAATAAAAAGTTGGCATCGCATTGGTATTTTAAACAATACAATAAGTTTTGAATTTTTGCCGACCATCGCGGTCGCTGTTCCTCTTTCTTTTTTACTCTCTACCCTCTTCTATGTCCTAAAGTTATTCTATACCGTCAATTAAACCACTAAATACGGTTGAAATTGTATCGTGTTTAGTGTCATTTTAATCAGAAAAATGCCACAAATAAGTTGGTGAAAGTCCTATAAAAACATAATGAAAAATAAAGAAATTTTGTAATTGGATTTACATTGCTCGGCGATCAAGGCAGCTCGAGGTTCTTGGTCACTCAAGGGTATGCCCCCCAAAAGAATGGGTAGGCGAACTGACATAGATCGGTCTCCTCCGCCGGACTTATAATGGGACTTTACTGTATATGTAGAAAGTAGAAACGATAAGTTAAGTAATCCCAAAGACTCGCCGAAGAGGTTTCTCGCCCCGAAATAAGGAGTGCATGTAGCGATTACATTCCCAGCGCAAACCTCCCGGCTCTGCCGGTATAGGGGTCTCCAGCTTCCGATGGGTCCGCAAGATAGCCGCGAGATTATCTCGCAGGAATAATTATGCGGCCTAATTAACACTGCAGCTGCGAGGCAGCCGCGAACTGCACGCATTTCTCACCGTTAAAGCGGTAGACTTATTTCCAGAATTGCAAGGGTGCGGGATGCACGTTCTAATTTATCAATAATGCAAAAATGGGGTTTTTCAGTAGTGAAAAGCGTTAGATAAAAGATCAATCTAGGCCGCAATCGCTCTCAAATTTCCTATTTTCACGTTTACAAGGCATAATTTGCATTATTCTATTATTATTATATGTATAAAGCTGCGACAGCTACATAGTGCCGAATAATTAGGGATGTGCGAGAACCCGAAAATGTCGGGACGGATCGGGAAGACTTCGAGACGAGTCGGGACGGGTTCTCGAACATTTTCGGGATTCTCAATTATGTCGATATTCCCGAAAATATTCGAGATTCTCGAAAGTATCGGGATTAAAAACAGAAGATTTAATGAATAAATTTTATAATGTGGTTTTCGGAAACGCCTCAAATATCGGAAATCCCATACCACGGTTGGTTTTAAAGCGAGTTTTGTAACGGTAACCGAGTACTGAAAACCCTGAAATTGTCGAGAATCTCGAACATTTTCGGGAATCTCGATGTAATCGAGAATTTCCAAATTTTCGACAACTCGTCTCGATCTCGAAAGAAATTCGCGTCTCGACCCGACTCGACATTTTCGGGTTCTCGTACACCTCTACAAATTACCTCTCGTAAACATAAAGTTAGGAGACTTGAGGGAAACAAGAATTATGTCTAGAATGACTGATACCAATTTTGAAAGAATTCGGCGAATATTCCGAAAAATATTGACTGCTAATATGGTCGACTATTTTAAAATTACCGGGTAATAATAGTGCATATTGTACTTTGAAAGTCTCTAAAATGTTATGCATTAGCAAGCAGAAGCAAACAGATACTGTTGACCACAACAATGAATTGCTTCATGTTCTCTTACTGGTCCTCTATAGATCTTCTTTACTGTCACAGTGCTCATTTTTATCCAAGCTTGTTTCTTCATTTCTTATGGTTTAAGATTAGGAAAGGCTATACCCAGGTTTGGTGGCGAACTTCGTCCCCGGCGGGATTTTAATCGAACTTCGACCATTCAATAGCCTATCCAAAAAGACCCCTCCCTGCCAAGTTTCAGCCCCCTATCTCATCTGTAAGGGTAGTTATTGAAGAAAAACGAAAAATCAGTTTTTGGCCCTTTTTCCCCATTTATTGACAATTTAAAATTCTGAAAAAAATCTGACACATTTCGGATACTAAGCCTCATATTCGGTATCATTTTCAGATTTCTCCGTTGCAAACTATGGTTGTAAAAAATGAAAAACACGAAAAAAATCGAAAAAATGCAGATTTCATATAAAAGTAGGTAGAGCGCGCAGTGGCTCAAGTGGTAAGGCTCACGACTACGAACACCGTGGTCCCGGGTTCGAATCCCGCCGGCACCTCTGAAAATGCTTTTCAGATAATATCTCATTGCTAAATTAATTCTGAAGTGGTACCAGACCTACTTTTATATGAAATCTGCATTTTTTCGATTTTTTTCGTGTTTCTCATTTTGTTCAACATTGTTCCACCACTCAAAAAAATCTGAAAGAAATTGAGCATAATACTTTTGATAATATCTCATTGCTAAATTAATTCTGAAGTAGTACTAGACCTACTTTTATATGTAAAGTAAAGTAATGATATTTGGTCCCCTCGGGGTTTCAAATCCATTTACCAATCTTCCCTCTTTCCACTCTCACTATCGCCTAATTTCAGCGGGACCTACAGTTTATTATTAAGGTGGGTTCCGAACCACCTTGGGGCACCACGGTTCTTCATAACTGTTCCAATTAGAACCGATACATAACAGGTTATTATAAAACAGTTATTTCCAGAACCTTTTTAGTCCCCGATTCAAATGTACTTTCGACCCATATTACATTTGTTGCAATTTATTGCATTTATTTTTGGAGAGATATTGCTAGTACCCTCTTGTGGGACAGGCGATAAAGATAGATTTCTTTTCGTAGATTCGTCCGTACAGGACGAATCTCGTAACATGATCACTTCGAATAACTCGTAAGTTATTTGTTATACGAAAAAATGTTTCAAATGTTGCATGATTTCCAGGAGAACAGACAGTGCTGTAATCTGTTTTTTGTTATTTTGCATTTTTATCGAGATATGAAGGTCATCTTCAGTTTTTTAAATAGAATGCCAATTATTTTTTATCGAATTCGGTTGAACTACCTAATTCTGCGTAAAAAAGTATGATACCGTCATATCTCGATAAAAAAGCAAAGTAACAAAAAACAGATTACAGCGCTGTATTTCCCGCTGGAGACCATCCAACGTTTGATTGAAACATTTTTTCGCACAACAGATAACGTACGAGTTTTTCTCGAATTAATCTTGACCTCCCCTATCATACGATGATAATAAACATAGAATATGGCACCAATTTCTGTTACCAAAAAGAGTTAGATATTCAAAACATTTGAATTACGTTAGACATCCTACATAATAAGTTAATTTAACATTTCCTGTGCACATCATAATGATATCAAACTTACCTTTGCCGATGATAGAAATAGACGGACATTAGAAGGCGTTGTTGCAAGAGATAAAACAATGTCTGTATGTCCACATAATAATTGACAATTCATAGTTGATATTTCATACAATTTTATATCGCAACTATTAGTAGCGACAGCTACATGTGTTCCATTTTCACCTATGTACACAACATCTAGAATTTCATCGCTATAACCAACCAACTGCAAAAAGTTCGATACTATTTATTATTGTCAACGGGTATTCAAATATAAATGAAATGTAAACACTGGTAAAACTCACCTGTTTAATACATTCGAACGTTTCTAAAGAATAAATCATTACATTGTGATCAACAGTAACCACAGCAAAGGTATTACTATTTTCATTATAAAGTAAACGCGTAATAGATAGGTTTCTTTCTTCATTTGCTACCGATACGTTAGAAAATTTTTGAACATACATTTGTCTTCCAGTTTTCATTTCCCAAATTTTAACTGCACCTGTAATAAATGAAATCATTTATCCTTTGAGAAGTCATAAAAATCACAACATCGTTATGACACAACATGCGTAATTATAAAGATTCATGTCATACGCGAGTGCTACCAGAAGAATTCTTACAAATGTAAAAATAATATTCAAAATTTCAACTCGACAATTTATTTCGCGCAAAAATTATAGGGGTCTGAAGACACTGTTAACATTCAAATTCTGCAAAAACTCGACAGTTTGGATTTATTAAGCTAACAATCGTTTACTCAAATTTCTTATAAGGAATGTTCTTATGAAGTATAAGAATTCGATTTTGATGAAATTTTGCAGGCTTACAAAATAGTCGAAAATAAACGATACATCTTTTTTAGCTGCTGCAGCTTGCAAAAGCTCTACTATAATAAATCAACAATTAGAGAAGAAAGAAGGATATGTCATCCGCATCTATATCTGCATGTTATTTTGTCACGTGTTCCAACTGTTTTCACCGAAACGATAAAGCAACTATCAACTTAATATATTTATTTAATTACATAATAAGGAGACAAATATATTCGAATAATAGAGGAACAGTTTTCTTTATATTATATATTTATTTAAGGGGATGTTCTGGTTTTGCACTTTCAAAGAATCAATTTTTTAAAATGTTCTTTAACGCGAGAATGTGATCGCGCTTCTAATCGCATACGTAAAGTACCTGACAGGGTGTATAAAAATGATATGTCATGATTACCAGAGCGAGATTCTATACCTCTGGATCAGTGGAGATTCGTTAAAAGAATTTGCCGCAAAATTGACCTTGACCCTTCTTTCAAGGTCAAAATTTTGTTTGTTGCTTCGTACAATATCATTGCGCGGAAAAAAAGTCCGAAAGGTACCATAGGTCTCAAGTTAACCATTCTCTTAAAAACCGACTCCAAAGTTTCGTAACCTATTTTATTCAATATGTCTACAGGGTGAATAGAATGCACAGATATCAAAGAAAAAATTAAGGAGAATTCTGAAACTAGTGGCTTCACGCTTTAAAATGAACCCAGGCATATTGTTGTACAACTTTCTTCACGAAATTGTAATAGTTTAAATATAAGAAATTTTTAGCAAAGAGTCAAGTATCCAAATGCTTATGATCGTTAGTGTATGTTATTACAGTCACCTTAATGTATTTCGATAGAAGAAAGTGTAAATACAGATACTATATAGATGCAGGCATTCTGATGATTTGAATAATAGAGAGTTCGTATAATGATTGTTCCAATAGTCTAGGTTCTATAATAGATGAGATAAAGTTTACTTTAAGCAAGTTTTGTTAATCTGCATATGTAACCCTCACAATGCGGGTTTTTGACGTCTGATTACAAACCTTTGTCTCCTGCAGCAGCAACATAAATATGATCATCCAACTTGTCATGAAGAGTTGCTGGTAACGACACATTTTTAGGTATAATGAATGCAGCTTCTATTTCTTCATAGACAGGTAAAACACGTATAGGCGACTGTGAGATAATATTCCATAAAATTAATACTTTATCTCTCCCTGAGCTATATGAAAAGAAAACAATGCAATATATTTATCTGAAAATACTATAAATCGTGCAATTTCGTTGTATTACCTCACTAAGTAATCCTCGTTCGCATGAAATGATAAAGATGTAACTTTACTAAAATGACCAGAAAGAGCAATTTCTCTTTTACCAGATGATACATTCCAACCACAAATTTTAAGATCGTCGTCAGCGGCAAACAGAAGATTCTTTTGTCTGCATGTATGAAAATCTAAAACACTAAAATTATATTAGATAATACTACAACGTTTGACGTATCTTTTAACAGTAAAAGGCTAAGTAATTATTCTTCACTACATTAAGACAGAGATGTAATATTTAACCTTTTGCACTCCAAGCTATTTTAACTCGAAAATTAAACATTTCTTTCGATTTAAAATATTTCCATTCCCTATGAATTTTGAAATTTTATGTACATGAAATTGGTATAAATACCTCATACAATACCTAAATGTTTAGTAATTGATTAGATACCGATATATTTAATAATTTAAACAATATTTTGAATAATGCTACAGCAATTTTTAGTGTCGCCATTGGAGTGCTAAGAATTAATAATCCCTAAATGATTTAGAAAGTAGAGACTGACTTAAGAAGAAACAAAGATCATTATTTTACATAATACAAACAAAACATTATGTAAAATTCATTAATTATAGACAACTATTACGAGTGAAAAATACTATAAAACATTCGTAAGAAATACATCGACGACTAAAAAAGGATTTCCTTCGGAGGAAATCCCCAAGATAATCTTCGGTTTTTTGTAGAAATGAAGCTATCTCTATTGAAATCTGCAATATATTCCATATCCTTTAAAACTATTTTTTTAAATGAAATTTCTTCTAGTTCTGCATTTTCTAAATTTTTGTATCATACTGTTTTTTTCGTTGTAAGATAATGCTTCGTGAAGAAAAGACAATTGCACATTCCAGCGTCAAATACCATAAATTCCCCTGAATTTTATTTAAATGCAATCCTGCTTATAGTTTTATCGGTTTTTTTATAATCAGAAAGATCCTTTTAAAATTTCAAGTCCTGATATGGAGCTAGTGCAGGAATTAGAGCATTGAGCTATGCTGCAGTATAGGGTGGGGTATTTAAATGGGATCACCAAAATATCTTTGTTATTAATAATTTTATGAAAAAAGCGTTTAGGTCAAAGGTAATATTTGGGTAAAGTTATTTTTTTCCAAAGTAATTTTTTTAGAGATTTCAAGGTAATCAGTATTTTTTTATTTCCAAATTTGACATATATGATGTTCCCACGTATTGATGGTGTCACGATTTAGGAAGGTAAGACAAGTAAAAGTTGGAAGTTGAAAAATAAGGACCATCCTAGTGTACACACACTATTACAAGTAGCGCAAACGAAGATGTTAAGTAGATATTATACCTGATAACTCCTACAACTCCTTTCATGTTACGAATGCAAATATGTTGTTGCAAATCCCACAACTTGATAGTACTGTCACTGCCTCCTGAGGCCATTAAATTTTTTTCATTACAATAGGTAATACATACTACAGGACCCTTGTGAGTGGATTTCCACACTTTGACCAACTTATTATCTAAAACGGTAATATATAGTTTAGTTAATGTAAATAGTTGAAAATCGTATAGTAGAAAACAGGAATTTTCATTGGAGAAAGTATTGTATGGAAGGAAAGAGGAGAAAGTAGTCGAATGATTAGGAAAGGTATAAAGGGTTAATTATAGAAAATTAAAGAAGAGGAAGAGATCTAAAAAAAGTCAAGCAATTGTAGATAAAGTCCATTCCTTCAAGTCCATTTCTTCAAAGCTGAAATTATTAATAAATCTATTTGTTACAATCAAACTCTAAATTTGCAAATTAATAGTATTGGTTTTACAATTTGGCTTTGCAAGAAATTAAAGAAAAAAAGTTAAATGAATAGTAATTTCAGAAGACAGCGAAGATGAAAATTAATAAATATTTAATCTTGAACAAATTCTTATTATTGCTATAATTTGTATTTTCCTACATAAAGTATTTTCCTATTATAAAGATGTTGAATTCCTGTTGCTTATATTTTTGACTTAAAATGAATAAAAATACATATAAAATTCGTTGACTTTGTTTTATTTCCAAGTGTCACGTGACACGCGCATTTAGGGGAACATAGAACGAATTAACCATGTTATAGGAGTCCTGACTGTATTTGTATGATTAGACAGCGGATTTTATGCATTTGCGACAGAAATGAATAGGTACAATTTAAGACAGTAAAAATATTTGAAGAATTTAAAAATACTATCATATTATTTTCAACCTATTGAACATATTAAGATAGAAAATAAATTTCTATTTCACTCCAGTTTGTTGCAATTCATAATTCATAAAAAATTTTTATTTTGCATAAAAATCCGCTGTCTATTAATGATTTACAGTGTAAATTTCAAAGTGTTGTATAATTGTAATTTGTGTAATCTAACATACATAGATGTAATAGATTATTGAATTACCTTTCCAATTCCAAAATTTGAAAAGACCACTTTTGTGGTGTGTAATTATGTTTATATTGTTACTACTTGCTGTAAATGAATTAATTGCATCTTCCTCTTCGCTATTTGTTTCTTGTAAATTGGATATTACTGTTTTGCAACTCTCTATAGATACTACAGAAACTGTACTATGCTTTTGACAAAACATATATTGTCCATCTGTGCTCCACTGTAATGTAAAATGATATGATTGTTTTATGGCAGGAAAAAATAAAATTACATTTAATGGGTTATTTTAGTCGTTTTCTACTTTCGTAAAGAATATAGCTTCGAAAATGTAATAATACTAAGTTCTCAAAATTGTTGAAGTTATGGCCGTTTTAAAGAGACAATGTACACTGTGCATTGTGTTCTATTGAAAACAAAAAACTTAGAAGATGCTTAGCGTTGGTCAGTTACTGCTATGACATTTTGCAAGTACCGTACTGAAAACTTTAATTTCGTTTTACTCAAAACTATATTCTTCAAGTTGCCAAACAGAAAGAGACCGAACAGAATGATTAAGAATTAGTATTTGCATTATTTGTCCTATTTCATACATGAAGTTCATGTTTTAATAACGATTTATGAATCTTTCGAAGAATTAAATTCATTTTCCACTCGACATACGCAAGTTAATGACTTCCATACGTTTTCGATAATATTTTATTATGGTTATAATACAGCTACTGGTAAACATTGACATTATCAAAATAATTTTTCATAACTATAATAGCATGCACGATGGCATCACTCTGTTAAAATATGAATTTTTCTAGAATAATACGATAGTACCAATTTTATTCATACTTATATTGAATCATGGCAGCTATGTACAATGGCTCACAAAAGTGTTCTAAACGACTACACTTTTTTTAGCAACTAGAAGCACTGGTTTACTAAATGATGTGAAACAAATATTTTGAAAAAATTGCAATTGGTTGGAATTACATCACAAAATACAATAGGCAGCTTTTAAATCTGTTTTCTTTTAGCCCATAAAGAAAATTTAACCCTTATGTAGTCAACTAAAATGTATAGATTATTTAAAACCTTTCTGTATTTAACATGTTTGCACATATTCTCATTACAAGACTATAAATTAATATATTAGCAAGTAAAGAATAGACATTCAGAGAAATTTTGTAATATTTGTTAGAGGAACATTAACAAATTGTTGAATGAAATACAGTAAATGGGTTAAACATAGTTTAAAATATGTGTTCTATGTTAGTTATGTGTTAGTTATATCCATGCAGAAAATTTCATCGAAATCGCTTAACATACACACGAGCTACAAGTGATTAAAAGTAATGAAAATCACAGTTTATCACGACTTTTGGTCAGTTTCTACTAAAAATCCACAGGTTCTTATCTAACCCTTGGAGTAACATACCTGAACAATTCCTCCAGTGTAAAATGGTCCATTTTTTGTTTCAACAGCAAATCTGTAATTTGAAATGACATTTGAAAACTTACATGTCACAGAAAGCAATAACTAAATTATACAGGGTTTCTGTTTTAGCTCAATACAGTGTAATATCTTTAAGTATGAAAACTATAAAAGAAAAGAAAATAATCATAAATTTATATAATGAGGACAAAATAAATTCATCATTTCTGAGATCATTAACAGATAATGATCTATAATTCAAGGAATGACAGACCAATAAAAACCACATGAATTTGTTGAGTTATACCATATAAAATCTTACAATTAAGTTTATATAAAATTTCTGAGGTGGATAGCAATTATGTAAGTACGTAAATTATGTAAATAAAAGAAATATAAAAAAGAATATACTTTACAAAAATGTATAAACATAACTCGGAATTTTGTATTATTATGGAACAAGGTAAAGTAATATCTTTGATATGAAATAGATGTTGCACTGTACAAAAGCAACAAATGAAAAATACAAAATTCAACTCGCAACATATAATAAGGCGTGCTGTTACCTGCAGTACATTATAAAACCAATAATTAACTTTATATCTTGGATGTACAATTTCCAAGAACAAATACTTATTAATGTAATATACTCTATTCAGATTTATTTAATTTATTTTAATTTATTGTGATATTTATTCATATTATTTTAAATACATTCAAATATTACGTTATCAACATTTGAGTATTATTATTTGATGAATAAGATCGAAGACATCCAACAATAACATTTAACAAAATAACTTACGCTTCCTTTAAAATGATGTTGCTCATTTTTCTGTAAGTATTATAAACACATTATGATAAGTTTTGTAAATGATTTAAAATCACTTCGGTAATTTCACTTGATCTGTCTATTACTCATAGGTTATGTTATTCTTACACACGTGCTTATATATGTACTGATGTACATCCAATGCGACCTGAAGTTTCTCCCTTAGACCATATATACCAATCAGAGAGGAAATGAGAGTGCTCACGCCTATCTCTGAACTTGACTCCACTGTTTGGCACGCTCACGCTTAGCACGGAACAGCTCCTATACCGGCGCAGAGAGTGCAGAGAGTAAATGAGTGCTCACGCCCGGGTTTTGGCCGTGCCCATTATGGTGCTGCCCCCTACTCTAGTGCTTAGCCTGGATCAGCTCCTACATCAACTCGCACTCCGGACAAGAACCTACATCGACCGCAGTCCGTATAAGAACCTACATCGACTCTCAGTGGCTCTCAGTCCGGACAACATTATTTTTGGCCTTGATCAGAATAAAAAGTTTATATTGATTGATTCGCAGCACCCGTATTCAGGGCCGGATTAAGCCCAGTAGCAGGAGTAGCAAATGCTACGGGCCCCGCGCTTTTGGGGGCCCCGCGCTTGCAGCAGAAAATGTTTACCTTGTAAAATTGTGTAATAGCCCTGGCTACCGTTTACGGAAGTTTTTGCTAAAATAAAAAGGTCATTCATTTTTTCTTGTTTTTATGATATTGTCATGCAAAACCTACGGCCTCCTGGTTACATTTGCTACGGGCCCCGCGCTGGCTTAATCCGGCCCTGCCCGTATTATATATCCCCTTTCGTATCAAACAATTTTTATCTGAATATGTTCTCCAAGTTCAGTCTTTCTCTCTTTCATGAAATTAAGGAAATATCATGTATTAAAATAACTGCAGAAAATAATTATTTAATAAGGTCAAATAAAAGGAAGGATTACAAAGTAGACACATCATACTCAACAAAAAAGATCGAACAACATTTTAGCTCTACTTCCAACAAACTAGAAAATGTATAAGGTATCATTTACAATTCCTTAGAACTTTTAGAAATGTTCAGTTTGGAAGTCGGAATTTAACTATGGAATGGGTAATGAGAGAAACGCGAAACATTTCATTCTTTCGTAAATATTCGTGTGCCGTTTGATAGTCAATTGATTCTATACGTTCATTTGCTTCCACCCGACAAAAGTACTAATTACAATTGGTTTCCCCAAAACGAACATTTCCTGTGTAACTGAAATAATTTTTGAAATCATTCATATTTTCAAAGTAGTCCTCCGCGTCCAGGCTTTGTCAACGACAATCTTTCAACAATAATGCTATGTAGCACATTACAGCGAGTCAAAATATCCGTTCCCCACAACCGCTGGTTTCCCCTTCCCTGCCCCCCCTCACGTGTTGCTGATCACGCTGCCCGTGCCATCCCGTTGGTGCCTGCCCGGCTGCGCGCGCGCGTTCCTCTCGAATTACCTCTCGACTGATTGACACCGACGCGTTCCTTCGATTTTCACGTTACCGAAGTTTCGAACGCCTGACAAGGAGAAGGCAAGACCTTCGGGTCACCGATTTAGTTGAAACTTTATATACTTATAGATCTCGATCTCCCTTTTACGAATATATACCATTATAGAGGCAAAAACTCAATAATTGTTGAGATATTTATAAAGAAAGATTTATTAGTACTTAAATCCGTTATTGTAAAGAAAGTGTACAACAAATAGTGTTCTGATGAAAAGTGAAAGTGTTCGAATGAAAAAAGTTCGAAATTTCTTTTTTAAAGTATTGTCAAGGCCACCTTCATTTTTTTAAATGGAATGTCCTACTTTTTATACCATAAATCGATAGAGTATAAAATTCTGCGTATAAAAGTGTTGACCTTCATATGTCCTAAACCTAATAGTTAAAGAGATATTATCCAAAGAAGGAAGAAAATTATTAATATCTCGTTAACTATTAGATTTAGGACATATAGAGGTCAATACATTTTTACTCAGAATTCGATAGGCTATCGATTCATGATACAGAAAGTAGGCCTTTTGATTTAAAAAAATCAAGGTGACCTTGAAATCTCCTCTATGCCTCCAGCCACGCAGAAAAAATTTGTATCACAATATGCCCCCCTCTATACTGTGTAAGTTTTGTATACAACATTTTTTCATATTATTACAAATAACGGCAATATTCAAAGTGGACATAGTTATTGCCGCACCCTGTATACATTCAGTCAACTCGACCGTTGCGCCGTCGCGTCGCATCACCGTGCGTTTATGTAAAGTGAGGTTAGTTTAGCACGTGTTTCTTGTGCACGTGTTTGTAATATTCCAATTAATAAAAAGCGTGTTTCAGTGATTCGGTAACTTCAGCCACTTGTCACGATTGTGTTGGCGAAACTTGTCACTGCCATTTCAAGTAAGTTTTTATTTTATATTTATTTTCAGTCATTGAAACATTACTGGCAAAAGGAAAATACAAAATTAGAATTAGGTTAAATGAACATAAACACCGGTTAAAATGACTGGTTCCAGGTTTTCTATTTTACAATTAAAAAAGTAATAAAACTGATTTCATACGAAACGGCTGTATAGATATTTTTAGTAGCGCACATATTACAATAGGAGCCGCACAAAGTCTAAATAAAATCAATCTTGTCATTTTTATAAGGGAACATTTACAAGTTACTTTTGAGGCTCGGTAGGTTTAGTGTTAAAGAAAACATTTGTATCAATTTATAAAAATACATGTTGAATATTATTCAATGATATAATTTCCATTATTTGTAACAATATGTTGCCATTTTTCAGATAACTTGTCAATTTCTGTTTTCCACTGACTCGCTAGATAACATGTGTTTTTCATTTACAAGCAAAATTATCTGCTTATTTAAAATATGACATAGCTTTTCCTCCAACCTAATATATTCATGTTAAAATCTTCCTGTTTATTGGACAATGCTTCTCACCAAGAAATTCTAATTTTCAGATGCAGCGAAGATATCCCAAACATCTATTCATCAGAAAGAAACAAGTGTTTCCATACAGATGTGGCTTACATTAGTGGAGGACCGGTACAGAGGTCCGATACGGAGGTCCACTGGACGTCCATCGGATATCCCGGTGCTATTTGGGTACTTCAAGTAATGAATGATAATCCAGAGTTTGATCTGGTTGATGTCACTAGAAAAATGGGAGTGGATATGCTAAATGCTGTGGAAATTACAAGCCAAGAGGCAGCGTGGTTTCTGCTTCGTGAGCCAATGTCCAAAAGTTCATCTGTTATTGTATTCATTCTTACAATGTGGCCTGTGGAGCGTCAACGAGTGCGTAAGACACGAGAAGAAATGGAGAAAATGGGCTTGGAAGACGAATCGACAGACGTTTGGAAGGAGAATTGTTTCGAAAAATACCAAAGAAGACCCGAAAATCTCGAGGAGTATACTCTGGCACAATGCGTTGCAAATTATTACCATTTCTGGTGAGAACTACACGAAACGGAAAGAATCACGTGTTATACGGTATAGAAATTATGACATGGGGTCAGATCTCAACGAGTACAAGCGTGAGATGGTCACGTTGCATATTCCTTTCGTAACGAGGAAAATGAAATTTTAAGTGAATTAAAATTTATTAAAATTTATGATGAAAATGAAGAATTAATTCTCAGTCGACGAAAAGAATTTGAGTCAAACTTAGACATCCAAAAAACTATCGAAAGTAAAGAATTATGCCGGGAAGAGAATGAGGCAAATAATGATATACCGTTGGAGGTAGGCAGACAACCAGAGTCTGATCCGTTGCGGGAAATTCAGAATCGAGAGTTTAATCGCGATCTTCACCTTGCAATGTTGCACAAACTCGATGCAATCGCAAAAAACGGGAAAATCTGATGCCAAACGATCGCTATTATGATCTGATGAGAATGTCTAATGAAAGACAGAAGGATCTACTAATGCACGTTATTCACAATATTCTCTTTGACTCTGCGGCACCATTTCAAATTTTCCTTACTGGTCCTGCAGGTTGTGGAAAAACTTTCGTGATTCGTCTGTTGATGGAAATTTATAATTGATATTCACACGGATAATTATTGTAATGTGTATATTACATGCGCATCAACGGGAAAAGCTGCTGTCGCCATCGATGGTACCACAGTTCACACAGCTTTGAAACTATCACTCTCAAAATTGTTACCACTATCAATTGAAGTTGTACAACAATTTAGAGCTTTATTCAAGTACGTCAAAGTCCTCATTATTGATGAAATAAGTATGATTAGCGCTGAACTCTTATCTCAGATCGATGCTCGCTTGAAG
>CM052268.1:10233789-10252245 GCA_028455795.1 Lasioglossum marginatum
TGATTTACTAATTTCAAAATTAAAGGAAACAAAAATTGATGAACCAAAAAAAATAGCAGTTAAACACACTTTGCTATTTACGATGATAGATGGCAAAGTGTGTAACGCAATTACTGAAACGAAATCCACCAGTGTATGCTATATATGTGGAGCATCGTCTAAAGATTTTAATAATTTATCGAAATCTAATCAAGTAAACCAAAATTATTTGGATTTTGGTTTATCAACTTTACATGCAAGAATTAGATTTTTAGAACATTTATTACACATTGTATATAAATTACCAATAAAGAAATGGCGAAAAAGAACACAGCATGAAAAGACAGTTGCACAGGATCGAAGAAATAGAATTCACACTGCATTTCGACAAAAATTAGACCTCAACATTGATGTTCCCAAACAAGGTTTTGGGAATACAAACGATGGGAACACTAGTAGACGATTTTTTAATGATTATGAAATATCCAGCGAAATTACCGGCATTGATAAAGAATTAATATATCGATTCAAAATAATATTAGAAGCTATTTCAAGCATCTTCGAAATTGATAGCTACAAATTTTCATGCTACGCTATGGAGACAGCTCAATTATACATAAAATTATATTCATGGTATACCGACAATCCACAAGATTTTGATACATGATGCAATCGTCATTCGAACGTCCATATTGCCTATTGGACAATTGTCAGAGGAGGCATCAGAGGCGAGAAATAAACATTTCTGAAATTATAGAGAAGGTTCTAGTAGAAAATTTTCAAGGAAGGCGTGTAATTGCGATGTGTTTAATCGATTGTTATTAAGTTCTGATCCTCTCATAACAAGCAATAGAAAATTACGTAAAAAAGCAAAACAAAAATTATCCCCAGAAGTTGTAGATATGCTTGTGCCGTCCACTCCAATTAATTACATCGACAATAGTGACTCGTCTGACATGTTCATACCGTCCGAAGACTCGAACTTAGAATATGCGTTGTAATTTATTTTATAAATATTCTATGGTTTCACATGAGAGTGAAAGTCAGTATGAATCGAAACGAATGTGATAAATTACAATTAGTGTATAGAGTTTTGAGCGATTTAGAATTAAGTGGTTCGTTGTTAATAAACTGTTTTAGTTATTTAAACTTTGTGTTCAAATCTTTACCACAGCAACGCGTGAAATTTGTTTGCAATAGCAATTTCTCTTAATCTGACGAAAAAATGTTTGAAATAAAAGTTTAACAGTATTAACATAGGTATAAACTTCAATATATAAAACTTCGAAAAAATTTTGTTTAAAACAAAAAAACAAGATCGCTTAGATTTTTTAAACATTAAGTTGTATTTTTGATTTGATAATGTTGTAGTTGGTGTTAAGACGAATTCAACGATATAGAATATTATGATCTTCACACTATTAATAACGTCGCAATAGTTTTGGCGCGCTAAACTGGTCAAATATCCCACTGTGCAGCGCTCTTATAGAATGCACATTGTATTACGTTGATTATATTAAATATTATATCTATTAAACGGTGTTTCGACTTTCTTCAACCAGACCATGTTAAACGCTCCCACACAACACTGCATTAAAGAATAACCCTAGTAGCACAAAAATATTGGATAAATATGTTTTTCAAATATTGGAAAAATATTTTTTAAGCCACACTTTTTCATATGAGAAAAATATTGGATCTGAATATTGTATACATATACAAGAAATGTAAATTGAATGTTTAGAAAATATAAGCTAAATATTCAGAGAATATAAATTAGATATTTAAAAAATATAAAGTAAATATTTAAAAAATGTGAAACCAATATTTGAATAACATTCAATTAAATCTTCAAATTTAAGAAAAAGTTATAACAAAAATTAGAAACTATATATACAGTGAGTGTAGAAAGTATTCGTACACTGATAAATTTCAAACAAAACTGTGAAATTGTTGTTTATTAACTATTTTTTCTGTAAAAAATGAATATGTACATATTCTGAGAAGTCTATAGAATAGATACAATGCAAAAAAAATTAATTTCTTGATTAACTTGCGAATGTAATAAGGAAAAACAAAAAATCAATTGAAATACACCAGCAAATAGTATTCGTACAGTTTCTAACTTTTTACAATTTGAGAAAAAAAACTTAATGTAAATTAACGTGACATAAAAAAATTATTAATTAATATTTGGTTGGATAGCCTTTGGCCTTTATAACTGCTGCAATTCTTCTCGGCATTGAATTTACTAAATTTGAGGTCACGTGTTGTGGGATCTTGTTCCACTCTTCCTTCAGTGCATTTTTTAAGCTCTCTTTTGAAGAAATTTCATGTTTTCTGATCTGTCGTTCTAAATAATCCCACAGGTGTCCTATAATATTGATATCGGGAGATTGTGGCGGAGTTTTCAGATACGCCGGTGTGTTATGTAGTATCCACATTCTGGTATCATATGCAGTATGCTTCGGATCATTATTGTGCATGAAAACGAAATCATCTTTAATATTCATTTTCTCCGCACTGGGAACAAGATTGCGTTTCAAAATGTCAATATAGACCCTGTGGTTCATTATTCCATCAATAAATTCTAATGAGCCAACATCAGCTGCACCCATGCAGCCCCAAACAAGTACTGAACCTCCACCATGTTTAACTGTAGGTTTTAAGTTTTGTGGTTTCAATTCTGTATTTTTTTTTCTCCAAACGGTACAGTATCCATCAGACCCAAAAATGTTGAACTTACTTTCATCTGTGAAGATCACTTTATTCCAGTACTCCACTGATGTAGTTACATTATTATTTGCGAATTCCAATCTTTTCTTTCTATTCGTTTCACTTACGGAAAACTTTTTACGGGCCACCCGTCCGTGATATCCTGAATTTCGTATAAAACTGCGCACAGTACTAGCAGATACATCAATGTTTAAATTATTTTTAATGTGTTCAACTATTTTTATTGCACTTATTCTTGGATTTGTCTTTACCATTCTAATAATAACTCTACCAGTGTATTGATTGATTTTTCGTGGACGTCCACTTCTTGATTTATTTTGTAGTCTTTTTCGTAGCCCATACCTGTCAATTAAACTTTGTATAGTAGATCGAGGTCTACTTACAATACGTGAAATTTCTGCTAAACTTTTACACTGATTGTACAAGTTAATAATAATTTTTCTTTCTGCTATCGTTGTTTCCGCACATTTCCGTCCCATTTTTCAACGATAACTTTGAATAATTCGGAATTTTGAAATGCTATTGATGCCAACAACGTTTCTAAATATACTGAGGAGATCAATCATACTTACACCGCAATTTGTTTATGTTTACATGATATGTTTATATTAAGAACTGTTCCCTACGCAGTTCGAATTAAGTACGAATACTATTTGCTGGTGTATTTCAGTCGATTTTTTGTTTTTCCTTATAACATTTGCAAGTTAGTCAAAAAATTAATTTTTTTTGCATTGTATTTATTCTATAGAATTCTCAGAATATGTACATATTCATTGTTTCCAGAAAAAATAGATAATAAACAACAATTTCACAGTTTTGTTTGAAATTTACCATGTGTACGAATACTTTCTACACCCACTGTAATATCACTTTCTGTGTATTGCTTGAGGGAATATTCAATTTTTTCTTCGAAAGGAGCTTATTAAAATCCAGAAATTTTTATGCAGTTGGCGGGATTCGAACTCGGGACTACCGTTTACGCGATGATGTGCTTTCTCGCTGAGCCATGTGAACTTACATTGTGACATTCACTTTTTATTCTTATAAAGGCTTTTGAGCCTTTCTTTCTTTTTTTGAGCCTTCATATCAAATCATATAATTATTAGAAGAGATAAACTTCTATTAAAAAAATTTTTTAGGTAAAAATCGAACTACTTTTCTTTAATGAAGCATCCTATTAGTATATTAACGACAAAGAGACATATGTATATATTTTCTTAAGTACTTCAATCGTACTTAAGCATAGGAACACATACAATATATTTGCTAAATAAACAAAAACATTCTATTGTGAAATTTTAAATAATTATTTACAAGTAAAGTTTTTATTCTAGATAGCTAACGAATGAATAATGTTCTTCGCTGCAACAGGGCCAGGGCCTCTCCCAAATACTTTGATTTTGACTGCAATCAAATGCGTATACAGGATGTTTCACGCAATTGTTTCAGGTCATAACTCCATTATTAATTATTAATGCATTTACGAACAAATATCAAAGGAGAAAGATAAATGGTTCGCAGAACGCTACATTCGTAGGCCCTTAGATTTTTTTAGGTGCAACCGTGCATGTGCAATTAACAATTGCATCATTTCTTTAAATAGAAATGCATATTTTTTGTTGCACTAATCGATTCCTCTGATTCTAAATATCACTGATTCCTCACTACTAGTTTTTTTGCTGTGGTACCCTAATAATTTTTTACGTAAAATAAACAGAGGAATCGATTAGTGCAACAAAAAAATATGCATTTCTATTTAAAGAAATGATGCAATTGTTAATTGCACATGCACAGTTGCACCTAAAAAAAATCTAAGGGCCTACGCCCTTCGAACCATTTATTTTCCTCTTTTGATATTTTTTCGTAAATGCATTAATAACGGAGTTATGGCCTGAAACAATTGCGTGAAACACCCTGTATTTTCTAGCGCTGCGAGTCTAATCTCCAGACTCTGCATGTTCTAGGAATGCTATAAGGAGTGTTGCTAATTCCTATATCCATGATTGTTACGAACTTTTTAATCTTACAGTTCAATCACATTGCGTAAGACGTAGGAGCTACGATTATTTTTTGTGCAACAATTTTGTCGCACATAATAAGAACATTACTTAATTAATGTTCTTATAATATAAATGTATGTCGATTAAGTGACACACACAAATTCGAAGTACATTAAAAGTAAACATTTTACTTCCAATATTAAATAAAGATTTATATTATATTTGAAACCAATATTTCATTCGTAATATGGAAGGTGTGTATATCTTCCAGCATATTCTGGAACAAATATTTTTCCATATTAAACAATTCTGTTTCTAATATTACATAAAGATTCATTTTATAACGAGAAAAAATATTTTTTTCATAATATGAAATAAATATTATCTGTATATTAGGAAAATTACTATATTTCTAATATGAAATAAAGATTCATTTTATATTTAGAAAAAAATATTTTTCTCGTAATATGAAATAGATATTTCATGCATATTTAAAAAAAAATATTTGCTATTAATGTAAAATAAATATTGTATGTATATTTGAATATTAAAAACAGATTGAATCTCTTTTGTGATGAATGTGTATACAATATTTTGTGCTACTAGGGAAAGTACAATTGCACCTGACGGATGCATCGGTGCATCCACATAAAAAATAAGGTCATAGGAAGTTAGGACGTATTATGCCATATGATTTCTTCCTGTGTTAACTTTTTCTGTTTTTACTTAAAAAAGAGCAGTAACTTGTCTCAGTTCCCAGAATCGCCTTGTATAATTTAAAAAATAAAAGAAATTTTCTTATTTTCTTAATCTAAACCACAAAATAAAATATTTTATTTGAATAATCTAGCATAAAATAAAGTATTTCAATCTTATCTAAAGATTGGTTCTTTAAAATTATTTGATCTGAATTTTAAAAGTTTCTATCGTTGAGTAATTAATAGACATTAAAAAACAAGTTTTACATAATGGTAGTAAAATGTATTTCTGATAATGTTGAATGTATTTTTTTGCTTCATTTTAATGCTATAAAAAACCGCGTTATTAATATACATAGAGTTCCTATTACGGTTTGTTGAAAAATAATATAAATATATAATGTATCTTGCATTACAATGCATCATACAATGTATCTTAAAAAATATTTAAAATAAAGAAATTAAATTAAAATGAATTAAATATTTCAGAACTAAGTCCAAATATTTCCAATATCCTTAAAATGGAATACAATACTATTTTCAAAGTCTTACGCATTCATTAAAATAGGATTATTTTGACTACTTAATATTTTCAATACTATTTTACATAGCTCTGCAGTCTGGATACTATGCTGTAGTGTTCATGGTTTACTTGTTGGATGAGTAATGCTTAACAAGAGAGTAAGATCCGAACCAGTTACAAGTAACGGGTACTCCGGCCACTTACGATCCTCGGAAACCTGAGCTACGTGTATGTTAATACAAGTTGCGTGGGCTTTAAAAAGAAACCGAACTAAAAATCACACTGAGAAGATTATTTCAGTGAGGAGACTGCCAGTGTTCTGTAGTGCTCGCGAAAGCGTAGTTTCGACTTAAATTTAGAAAATGTCTACTTTTGCCATAACAGTCGGTGTATATTTGATTCTGCATTCTAGTATCGTTACTAGTTCGAGTGAGTATACTAAATTAGAAAATTTCTCTTATTATTTCATTGTTGCGCGTGTACCTTTTCATTTATGACAGGCTCTAGTTAATTGGGATTCTTCGCAACACTCCCTGGTATACATGCAGTGAATCACAGTAATATTCGGAAAATTTTTATAGTATGATAACTTTTCTAATATTGGATTATACGACGTGGATTTTTTTTAGACGTTAGAACAATTAGTTTACTGAATGATGTTTAAAGAATATGTTGAAAAAATGGCAATTGGCTGGAATTACAGAGAAAATACTAAGAGTTGTTATTTTCAACATTTTAATGTAGGCTTATACAATATTGAACATTTAAAAAACATTTTGTAGATCCGCATCAATTGTACATATTTTGAAAATTTCGTCAAAACTGGTTGATGCGGAAAAAAAGACAGGCATTGAAAGATATGTAAGAATCCTTAGATTCGTTACAGTTATAGGCCGAAAATAGTGAAAACTGAAATTTTGATCATCTTTAAATGTTTATAGCTTATTACAACGGTGATCGATTTTCAATTATATTTAAAATAGGTGCATGTTGATAAAAATGTATCAAAAGTTTCAATGATCTGAAACACGTTCTCAAGGTCAAAACGTTCTCAAGGTATAAAGTCCGTTTAATAAACATCCTCGAAATAAAAAAGATTCTATAGGAGTCTGCGCGGTTGTAAATAAGTCAATCTTAAAATGACTGATTACTAAGATTATTATTTACAAGTTTGCTGTTGTTTTAATTGGACTAATTCTTAATGAAGCGTACTAGTTATACGGATATCTGATTTGTAGCAAGTCTCATTTTGATATTATTCATATTTTTCGTTTTATATGTGCAGTGAAGTCCCAATCTACAGTAGCGGACAAAAGTTTAAGACGAATATCTCTTCAATATTCTCTTCGAATATCAATTGTTCTTAACATTTACACATATATTCGTACTCTATCTACGAACAACCTAGACTTTTTCAAAACATAAACAGTATTTGGTAGAATGCGCATGAAACTTTCAATGCTGTATTTGATGCGGACATTAATTTAAGACTTCTTTATGAAAAAGGTATTTATATTAATATAAGTAACAATAATTGCTTTAAAAGTTAATATTTTGTGGGGTAACCGTTATTTTTAATGACTGCAGCACATCTTTGTGGCACTGAATCAATTAGCTTTACACATTGTTCTATTGAAATGTTGTTCCATTCTGTTTCAATTGCAGTGTAAAGATCACTCAAATTTTTAGATTTATATTTGTGTACGTTCCCCTTTTAACAATGTTCCACAAGTTCTCAATCGGATTGAGTAAAACAGTAATACATATTTTCTTCTATAAAGTACTGCTTCACGATTTTAGAGGTATGTTTGGCATCATTATCCTGCTGGAAGATGAAATTGTCTCCCATATATTCACGTGCATAAGGTGTCATGGTTTCCTTCATAATGTCCAGATATTGAAACCTTACCATAATGCCATTAATATAATTTTTCGAATTGGTCCAGGACCGTTTCGCGAGAACGGTGCCCACATCATTACACAACCACCACCGTGCTTGAGTGTTCCTACGGTTTGTGTTGATAAGGCTGTGTGGATAAATGAATACAAACAGCATGTATTAATTAAGTGTTGATTTAATTATATAAGAGATAGATACTTTCGAGAACATGTACAGAGCGAGATCAAGCGAGTACATTAGCGAGATCAAGTGACAGAGTAAAGTTAGTCAAGACAGTTCTGTAACTTATAAAAGACAATTATCATATGTACAAGGTTGATACCCCTTAGCACCTTATTTCATATGTTAAGAAACCTATCAGTATTACAACAGTTTGCATTAAGATCTTCACGTTTGCGGTGTCTGATATATCGAATTCCGTCAGAAGATACTCTATTGAACTTCGACACTTATTAAGAGCACTTGGACAACTATTAGACGTGTAGCAAGTTAATCAATTCTCGGTTCTGTGTTATAACATAGATCGGGATCGGATACTATTTTTTTGTGGTCGCGTCAACCCCATCGAACGTAGAAAAGGACAGCGAAGCTCGAGAGGCACCGATCGCCGAGAAGTGGAAACACAACTAATCCGAAAACAAAACTTCTTTATTTTTCATTATTTTTTATGGGACTTTGACCAACATATTCGTGACATTTTTGTAATGAAAATGATACCAAATATGATATAATTCCAATTATATTTGCAGTGACTCGGATTAATATTCTGACGCTCTAAAAAAGACGATAACTTTTTAAATATTGTATTATACGATTTGAACTTTTTTGTGAAGCTAGAGCAATTAGTTTACTACAGGATATGAAAAAAATTATTTAAAAAATTGCAATTGATCGGAATTGTAGGAAAACTACTACAAGTTGCATTTTATAACTTTTTTATGTGGGCTCATGGAAAATTTAAAAAATACGATTTGTAGATCTGTGTCAATTAAACATATTATGAAAATTTCATCAAAATCAGTCGACATTGCAATGAGCTATAAACGTTTCAAGATAGTGAAAATTGCAAATTTTCATGATTTTCGGCCTCTAACTGCAATAAATCTAAGGATTCTTACATCTTTTAATGCCTGTCGTTTTTTCCGCATCAACCGATTTCGATGAAACTTTCACAGTGCATATAATTGACACAGATCTACAAAACGTATCTTTCACAGTTTCAATATAGGTCCACACACACACACATAAAAAAGTTTTATAATGCAACTTTTAGTATTTCTTCTACAATTCCGAATTGCAATTTTTGAAAAAATCTTTTTCATATGTAGTAAACTAATTGCTCTAGCTTGTCAAAAAATGTTTAAATCGTAGAAAACAATATTAAAAAAGTTATCGTCTTTTTTAGAGCGTCCGAATATTAATCCGAGTCACTGTACGTGTGTAATGAATAGACTGCGGATCTTTATGCATTTATAGCAAATTTGAGTAGATGAAATTCGAGATTGTAGGAAAATTTTGGAAATTCAACATGTCAATATATGATTTCTCATCTATTAACACTATTAAGGAGGAAATAATATTAAATTTGGATTCTATTTCTTGCAATCGACCTAGACAATTTTTATTTTGCATAATGATCTGCATTCTAGTAATGAACAATGAAAGTTTTCTGTTTTCGCAAAGAAGTACAGCGTATGAGAAGGAAGGAGACGCGTAGAGTCGCGCGCGACGCGCCGCGTCGGCACAGTTCAAAGCATTTCCCATACGCTGTTCTTCCTTGCGTCCGAAACATTTTCCGTTCATTACACAAGTAAATATCATCGGAATTATATCATATTTAGTATCATTTTCATTATAAAAATGTCACGAATATGTTGGTGAAAATTCCATAAAAAAATAATGAAAAATAAAGAAGTTTTGTAATTGGATTAATAGTGGTTCACACCGATATACCCGAGCCGGTATCAGATCTTCTTGGTCGCTCGCGGGGTATGGCCCCCAGTGCAATGGGTAGGCGAACTGACATAGAACGGTCTCCTCTGTCGGACTTAAAATGGGACTTTACTGTAATTAGGTATTTTTGGTTTTCATTATTGATTCTACTATTGTTCTGTGTAGTTGCTCAGAATCATGCCCGCAACAACATATTCCAAGGTCAATGAAATCAGCGAGTACCCCCAATTCCGAATAATTACCAAAACATGTAACACTTAACATGTTTTTAGATAAGAAGTTTTAAGATAAATGAAAAATACAGACCTAATATATTATTCGGTTACGAGTGGAATACCATTATGGTTTTGTATATGTTAAGAGGTAAAGATGAATTTAGACGTTCCACTTTGGGTGTGCATTTAGAATTATTCATCTGCAATGAAAGGTGTAAAGATTATTTTCATTTGCATTTCAAACAAAATAACCATCCAAAGTGATTATTGAACAAAGGATCAGTTTCTACTTTTGATAAAGTGACTGGATGATTCACCCATAATGAAACATTGAAACGGCAATGACGAGTCTAGACCTGTCTAAATAAACGAACAGTGTTCGCTTTCATCGTTCCGTTGAATGCTCGATTTTGATGCACGTACATTTGTGCCAGCAAATTTGTGGCCAACACTCAGGCGTTGAAAATATGAAGATAGATTTAGTTATAGCGTCTACTTCAAAAGAATAAGTAGGCGCAAGGATGCAATGCATCACTTGTAATCATCCAATGCGCCACAGATTGGCCACCCCTGGTCTAGCAGGATAAGCTTGGTCCAGCGGCCACCATGATAATCTTTATTGGTGTCGTGTACAAAACAATGCTTTTAGGTTGAAAGATAATCCCCCAAAATTTGAAGTCGCTAACTCTTTAGTTAAGAGTAATGTGAGGGTAACATCCCTATGTGAGAAAGACGAAAATACTCGAAGTTACCTCCTGCTATTATAAATATATTTTATATATTTTTTTATAATTGTGAGCAAACTATGGTAGAAAAACTAGGGTAGAAAAGAAATTTATGTTTTAATATCTATGAATCAGGTGAACAAAGCGATGTGACCAGCAGCCTAACGGAAGGGACAAGAGAAGCAGGATCCTTCACTCAGCTTTCATCATTAGGAACATTTCAGCAGAATATTAAACATTACGACTTTCCAGTCGATTACAATTATAGACCATTGCAGAACAAGTAAGTATCCCATTTGATATTTATTTTCGTATTAACGGAAATACTATTTGAAATATTGGTAAAACTTGCCTCTGGGTGAGGAGGACGCTCCAATGGCCTTAGATTTGTCAAGGAACATGACTGTGAACAACTTTTCTCTTTACATGCTACCGTCACGTCGCTCGGTCCTAGTTCTTAAGGGGGAATGGTACTCACGTGACGTAACTAGAAAGGAACTAGAATCTAACTAGATTTTGGGTCGAAACATGGGTTTGCGGGAATCGGTTTTTTGTCCTTATACGCCCAGATAGCACTCGGATGTCCGATGGATGTCCAAAGTACGTACGTATCGGACCTTCATATGTCCCAGGGACGTCCGAATCATGTCCGTATGTCCGAGATATGTCCGAGATACGTCCCAGAAATGTCCGAGGAAATGAATGAGGTCCGTGTTACAAAGTGTAACGTACATAGAACGTCCCGTGCGGACCTATCTGGGACGTATCTGGGACATACCTAGAACTCTCTGGCACGCATCTGGGACATATCTAGCACACATCTGGGACATATCTGGGACATGTCTGGGACATATCTGGGTCATATCTGGGATATATCTGGGACATACGGACGTTATTTGGACGTCCCTGGGATATATAGCTGCACATATTCAGAACGTTAAAAGAACATTTACAGGACGTTTATAGAACATTAAAATTTAATTTTAATTTATCCAAAACTTCATATATTACAAGCACATCCATAGATTAGGTACATAGTACAATACAATACAGTAATTCATAACATAATATATATATGTAACATATGTACATACATAATATATATAACAATTGTAAAATATAAATTTTTAATTTTATTTTAAAAATTTTTTGACACTGTTTGTTTCTTTCCACGGTCCTCCGCTAATGTAAGCCACATCTGTATAGAAACACTTGTTTCTTTCTGATGAATAGATGTTTGGGATATCTTCGCTGCATCTGAAAATTAGAATTTCTTGGTAAGGAGCATTGTCCAATAAACGCGAAGATTTTAGCATGAATATATTAGGTATTTTAATCGTATTTTAAATAAGCAAGTAATTTTGCTTGTAAATCAAAAACACATGTTAACTAGCGAGTCATTGGAAAACAGGAATTGAGAGGTTATCTGAAAAATGGCAACATATTGTGACAAATAATGGAAATTATATCATTGAATAATATTAAACATGGATTTCTATAAACTGATACAAATGTTTTCTTTAACACTAAACCTACCGAGCCTTAAAAGTAACTGACAAGATGAAAAGAAGAAAAAATGACAAGATTGATTTTATTTAGACTTTGTGCGGCTCCTATTGTAATACGTGCACTACTAAAAATATCTATACAGTCGTTTCTTATGAAATCAGTTTTATTACTTTCCTAATTGTAAAATAGAAAACCTGGAACCAGTCATTTTAACCAGTGTTGGTAGGTTTAGTGTTAAAATATGATAGAATTTTCCCTCCAACTTAATTCTAATTTTGTATTTTCCTTTAGCCAGTAATGTTTGAATGACTGAAAATAAATATAAAATAAAAATTTAAATTGTCAAATTTAATGTCTACTCTTTAATTTCTAGTCTAAACTTCAAATTGTCAAGTTCCACCAACACAATAGCGAGTCATTGGAAAACAGGAATAGACAGGTTATCTGAAAAATGGCAACATATTATTACATTGTTACAAATAATGGAAATTATATCATTGGATAATATTAAACATGTATTTTTATAAAGTGATTCAAATGTTTTTATTAAAATACGATAGAATTTTCCCTCCAACCTAATTCTAGTTTTGTATTTTCCTTTTGCCAGTAATGTTTTAATGACTGAAAATAAATATAAAATTAAAACTTACCTGAAATGGCAGTGACAAGTTTCGTCAACACAATCGTGACAAGTGGCTGAAGTTACCGAATCACTCAAACACGCTTTTTATTAATTGGAATATCACAAACACGTGTACAAGGAACACGTGCTAAACTAACCTCACTTCACGTAAACGCACGGTGATGCGACGCGACGCGACGGCGCGACGGTCGAGTTGACACTGAATGTATACAGGGTGCAGCAATAACTATGTCCACTTTGAATATTGCCGTTATTTGTAATAATATGAAAAAATGTTGTATACAAAACTTACACAGTATAGAGGGGGGCATATTGTGACATAAATTTTTTCTGCGTTGGTAGAGGTATAGAGGAGATTTCAAAGTTACCTTGATTTTTTAAAATGGAAAGGCCTACTTTCTATATCATGAATCGATAGCGTATCGAATTCTGTGTAAAAATGTGTTGACCTCCATATGTCCTAAATCTAATAGTTAAAGAGATACTATCGAAATAATTTTATTTCTTCTTTGGATAATATCTCGTTAACTATTAGGTTTAGGACATATGAAGGTCAACACTTTTATACGCAGAATTTGATACTCTATCGATTTATGGTATAAAAAATAGGACATTCCATTTTAAAAAATGAAGGTGGCCTTGACAATTTAAAAAAAGAAATTTCGAACTTTTCTCATTGCAATGTGTAGCCAATTGAAAACTGATCAACTTTTGTTTAAAATATTTTTTTGTCAGATTATCGCAAGTACTTGAAAAATCGTGAAAAGTGTTACGTGGGACACCCTGTATACAGAGTGGTCATTTTATCTGAAGACATTGAAATATCTCGAGAACTATGCATCGCCCTGGGGGTGAGGGGTCAATTATGGTGTTATTGAATAGCATTTTTAAAAATCTCAAATACATCTACTTTTATTTTTCTGATCTGATGTATATTTTTCGAGATATCCCCAATTTTCAACGATTTTTTACCCATTTTGATTTTTGTCCATTACAGCGCAATCTGTGAACCAAAATGCAAAAACTCCTAGATCAAGTTTGTATATTTTTTTCTGGAGAATCCAAATCTGCAATGAAAAATGGGGGTTCCCATTTAAGTTTTTTATCTTCCCCCATCCCCACCCCCAGGGGGTGGCGGTGGGGGGTCGAGTTTGGTATCATTGGATGTACCCCTTCGCGACGAACAACTTTCATTACCCACTTGTTTTGATCCGATGCATAGTTCTCGAGATATTTCAATGTCTTCAGATAAAATGACCACCCTGTATATAAGTATGTATATGTATAAAAATGTTAATAATATTTTATTAATATTAATAATAAATATATATATATTATAATATATAAGTATGTCTTATGCATGAGAAGTGAGCATCCTTGTACCTACGAAAGTCCTGAGCACGGCTATAAGACTTAAAAAATAGATGTACTTTGGACATCCGAAATTCAGGTCCCATCGTCGTCCCTTGGACGAAAAAATCGGATGTCCCTGGGACGTTCGAAATTCAAGTCCAACGGAAGTCCCTGGGACGAAAAAAATGGACGTCCCTGGAAAATCCGAAATTTAGGTCCCACGAATGTCCTTAGGACGTAAAAAATGGATGTCCATAGAACGTCCGAAATTTAAGTCCATCGGACATCCCAGGGACACCCGTAACGGATATCGGACATATGGACGTAAATTGGACAAAAAACGGACGTGCAATGGACGACCGGTGCTACCTGGGCGAGTATATTTTGAGCTGTAACAAGATTCATGCTCGTATAAGGCTAAATAACCGAAGCCCGTGATTGCATTCACATAGCAGAAAATTCCCCATATTACGTTCATGAAGACAGAAGTCCTCTCTGATGCAGAGCAAGTCTAGAGCCAATTTTAGTTCAGCTAGTTAGACGAGATGGCGCCTAGTCAGGATTGGTCAACGTGGAATCATAACAACAGAAATATAAAGGGCTTGAATCCACTCGGATCCATTAATAGCAATAAAGATATTAATAAAGAAAAGAAAAAAACGTGGAATCATAGCAAAACTGAAGCGTTAGGCTGATACGTATGTATGTTTATCAGTGTTACAAACTATAAAAAATGTAAAACTGTAAACTGTAAAAAAACTTTTTTTCTGCACAGAGGTTGGTAACACTGATAAATACCCTAAAACATGGATAGCCTTCCCCCTTAATAGATAGAATAATTTTATACTTTTGTTGAAGACCGTTAATTGGTTTTCTCGTATTCTCATATTTCATGCGTTAATACAACTAGGGTTAGTTTTTTATCTCGTGCGTTGGTATGATTGCGTGCGTGGCGCGTCTGTGCGGTTGGTGTGAAATACGTCTGTCTGTCGTCGTCTGTCCGCATGGTCGGTTGTCTGTTTTGTCTGCGTCAGCGTGCGTCTGTCCGTATGCAATAATTCAAAAACTAAATTGCTGTGAAATCTTGTATTATTTTTAGTGCATCCTGCATTATTTTTTCTCATGTATATTATTATTACAAGGCTATATTTATATTTCTTTTTCTCGGTTGTTATAACCTTCAAATAAATCACGTGGCTGTTCAAACCTGAACAACCAAAAAAAATTCAACAACAATACTTAATAGAAATAGAACATTGCTCGATTCATGAAATAACTTGGCTGTTAGAATTTCAAGTTAGTACGTTTGTATGTAAAGGAAAAAATTGTTCAAAATGACAGATTCTATAACATCCAAAAATCATCGAAATCCAAGAGAGCACCGCTTTCTAAATAAGTATCTTAAAAGATTGGTAACAAAAATGTATTATCGTGTATTACATTAATGTATAAATGTATTATCAAAAATTGTAGTTCGTTCGCTACTTTTACAGATCCCTGTAATGTCGAAACTATGATAAATAACCACCAACAAACTTGAACTATACCTTCTCTTCGAGATCCTGTATATTTTAATTGTCGTTCAGTAATAGGTTGTACGAGAATAAAGTGAACTTGTATTCTAAATTTAACGGAAGTTTTTTGCAATTATCTCGGACACTAAGTCCGGGCGACAGGTAGATGTATAGGGAAAAGTTGTCCAGTATGTTCTTGACAATATATTTCATGGTCAAGATCATTGATGCTGAGCCCCCTTTTGTCAACATTTACCATTTTTTTAAAATATAATAAGCCTCTGTCCATTATCGTTTTACTGTACAAAATGACTTTTTTCCTTTAATACTTGCTTCATTTCCACGCACATATTAGTCGTTTTAGCCTTCAATACTTTAAAAAAATGGCTATAGTTTTCAAACTTCTTTTGTTCATAACTGATTTAATTAATAAGAAACGAGCGACGGCTAAGATCTCTTGGGGGGTAACCCCTAACCTTTCTAAGTAATTAGAAAGGTGACCTTGATAACATATGTCAAGATCAAGGTCATCACAGCTGCTTCGCCTAAACGTAATGTTTACCACAAAATAAGTTGACTCTTTATTTGAGACGTTTGTGAAACTAACAGTTTTTAAGATTTCGAAAAATCCTCCGAAAAGTGTCCGATTTCGCGTGGTACGACCCAAAACAATGATAACGTGATTTACAAAAGGGTGGATTTGGTTTGCAAAAAGATGGGTATGGTCTTTGGATGAGTATTTGGGATTTAAAACCTGCAACTCGTCTTTGTATCGTCTTCTAATGCAACTTTAGAAAAAATTAGAAGCTATAATTGGTAGTCGAGTACTAGTAGGTACCACACCCGTCATGTCTTCCATGTCTTTCACCAATCGATAACAATCTGTTTCGAGTATTAAAACTTAAATTCAAAATTAGAAATTTAAATTTAAAATTTAAATTCTCAGAATTTTTAAAAATTGCTTTTAAGAAATAGGATAAAAATAAGGAAAGATAATCACAAAAGTGGTGATCTCTACAACATCGATGATTAAAAATGGAAATTTTTTGCAACAAATGTTAGCGTTGTAAAGTGACATTACCTATGAGGTGACCTAATAACATAAGAATTTGCTATCAATTTTCTATGTTTACGTTGTATAATTCACAGTATATATTTCTTCTTTCAGGCGGTGTCCCGTGTGCGACAACTCGGTTTATCCGTACTGCGGAGAAAAATTATTGCACGATGCATGTTGCTGTACAGATCCTTATATTCATAATCTTCCTCATCAATGTAAATTGGCAGATTGTCGATTTCTGCATGCGAATAATTGCAGAGAACACAGAGTGATCGCTACGTGTTGCTGCAGCGACGATTATCGGTCGTTATTGAAAACTTTTGCTGTCGTTTAGATACTCTCATGAATACTGTACTTAATGGTGACTGGACAGCGGATCGTTATGCAAAATATACATTTTTTACCAAAAACATTTTTTTTAAATGCAACAAACTGGAGTGGAATAGAAATTTATTCTGTTCTTTAGTATGTTTAATAGGTTGAAAATTATATAACAGTATCTTTACATTCTTCTAATGTTTTTATTGGAATAGAAATTTATTCTGTTCTTTAGTATGTTTAATAGATTAAAAATAATATAACAGTATCTTTACATTCTTCTACTGTTTTTACTGTTTTAAACTACACCTTCTCATTTGTATCATAAATGTATAAAATCCGCTGTCTAATGATGACATTTAAAATATTTAACAATCTTCAATTTTGGCTTTCATACGTCTTTTTAGGTGAAATTTTGGGTTCTCGGAAACGAAAATTGGGTGACATTTTATTCTAACAACAACAAAATCTATTTACAAAGCATTTACAATTTACAATCTGCTAGCAAAATAAGCATTTTGAAAGTATTCAAAAAGTACGATTTTGGTCATTGGTATTATAAATCGTACTGTTTTCGTTTTAAAATTGTAAAATTTAGTTTGGTGATAAGAAACCATTGAAAATAAAATTAATTTTTTAAAGTAGATAACAGTTTTTTAGTAGTAACTTCAAACTGTTTTTTTAAATGCAGGTTTAGCCTTTTTTGTCGACACATTCTGGAAAAAGAGAAAAAATAAAATTTTGAATTTAACTTTCAAATGAATATATACGAATATATGAATGCATATCCCAGATAGCACCGGTCGTCCGTTTTTGGTCCAATTTACGTCCGTACGTCCGATGTCCGTTGCGGATGTCCCTGGGATATCCGATGGACTTAAATTTCGGACGTCCTATGGAAATCCGTTTTTTACGTCCTAAGGACATCCATGGGACCTAAATTTCGGATGTCCTAAGGACATCCATTTTTTTCGTCCCAACGACTTCCGTGGGACTTGAATTTCGGACGTCCCAAGTTATACGTGTATTTTTTAAGTCTTATAGCCGTGCCCAGGACTTTCGTACGTACTAGGATGCTCACTTCTCATGCATAAGACATATTTATATATTATAATATATATATATTTATTATTAATATTAATAAAATATTATTAACGTTTTTATACATATACATACATTTTCAAATACTTGCGATAACACTATCCAATAAATTCAAACTTTTTTTTGACTTTTCGATTCTCACTATGCGATTCTTATAGAGTTTTTCGCGCTGATTCCGAATGTGGCCTTAATTTTTCTCCTAGACGCACAGTTTTTGAGAAATTTGAGT
>CM052268.1:10252345-10274227 GCA_028455795.1 Lasioglossum marginatum
GAATGAGGAACTATTACTGAAAAAACAGTTAGAATTAGAAATTGCAGGTAGCCTTCAAGAATTTAGTGTCAAGAGTTTAGCGTCAGAAGAAAATAAATTCCGGACTCTAACGAAGGAATTCCAGATTTTCCAGTCCACTGGAAAAAGCACACCCAATCTGCAGCAACTTTTGGATGTTCTACATACAATAAAGCCAACATCCACACAAAATGAAAGAAATTTTTCTACGGCTACAGATTTTGTTACAAAAAAAGAAGTAGATTGTCTGATTCTACATTAGACGCATTATGTTTCTTAAGAAGTCATTTCAAAACAAAAGTGTGATGTTTCACTTTATAAAAGTTTGGTTTTAAATAAATAAATTTATCGGTTATATTAAGCGTCTATTTTTTCCTTGTTTTTAAAGTTATGTACATATTGGATAGGAATAAACATTGAGTTAAAGTTTCTTGCGCTTTCGATAAATATTATCAACGATATTCCAAATATCATAAGTTTTCCAATATTTTTTTATTTTATTAAAAATTCTCGAGAATTTTCGAGAATTCTCGAGAAATATAGTCTTATTTCTCATTTCTCGAGAAATGAAAAATGTTGAGAAATCAGGAACACTATTCGCAACGTTGACCAGTTCTTCTCGGCGGACGTATCCTGTGAAGCGAGGCGCTTTCCTGGGGAAACTTCGGAAGGTGGGTGGTACCGTTGGCGTATCCCTGACATCGCCCTGCAACTTGCTGTTCTCGGCACGCGAGACAGATGTCATTACCCGATCTATGGTAAATACGGAATCTCCTCGAGGAGCGCTCCCAAATCCTGTGTATTTGTCTCGTGTCCCGTTAGCGGGTGGTCCGGTCCTTTCTTACGTTCAAATCGTAACCGTAATTATCGGAGAAATGACGTCGCAAAATTTGCAACGTCACAATATATGGAAAATTATATCAATAATATCTCGTTAACTATCCGATTTTTGATATGTGAAGGTCAATACTTTTTTGCGTACAATTGTGTGCTTCACCCAAGTTCGATCAAAAATATTGGACATTCTATTTAAAAAACTGAAGGTGACCTTCATATCTTCATAAAAAAACAAAGTAACAAAAATCAGATTACATCACTATATGTTCTCCTAGGAACCATGCAACATTTGTTTGAACATTTTGTTTGTACAACAAATAACTTACGAGTTATTTGAGATCGTCATGTTACGAGACTCACCCCGTATATGTATACTAGGGGGCTCCGCCCCCTGTTCGCTTCACTCACCAGCCCCCGTGGCAGGGCGTGGCGCAGCGCCCAGCGGCTTTCCCACTCGGAGTTTTTGCGTGACGGAACTATTTTATATAATAGAATATTTTTGACATATTTGTTTTCAAAGTTTCAAAATAATATTTGAACTTATAGAATGTCCCACTATGATATGATATCGATGGTTTTACAAAAACTTTTAAAAAGTGCGACAGGCAAGCTAACAGCTGATTTTTGTCAAAATCCCTTCTATATGGTTTGAAAATAATACCATAAACATTTCAAGGTGGAACTCTTTGGAGCTTTTTAGTTCTATTCTATTAAAGTCGACTAACCGGCATAGAAAACTGGTACTTTAAAAAATCTGTAAAACTTAGTATACAGGACTTTATTAACGACCTTGTGCAGATTAATGTAAACATTTACTTATGTTAATTTAGAATATCGTGTATAGAAGCTTAAAAATTCTTATTTATTCTTCTGACACATATAACAAATATAAATGGAAGTACGATTTCGCCGTATTGCGGTTCGGAGTTTTTACGTATTGATTTCTATGCTTATATCGCTATTAAATGAATTATTATGAGTATAATTAGACTCACAGTAAACATTCCGAAAGAAGAATATATAAAAGTTATACTTTTTTTCACAGGTACATAGATCGGGCATCTGGCACACTGTGTGGTGGTAGGGTTTTAGTGAGTAATCTTCCGGTATTGTTTGTCTCGACGGAAGGAATTCCACACTACTCCTCCCCCTTCCATGAACATCATCTCGGGAGAGAGGGGGGGGGGGGGCATTCCACTATCGCCCTTAAACAGAAAAATGGATCTTCTAAATTCAAAAATCAAAAATATTTTCTGAAAATATTAATGGCTGTCGTATTCTCTAGAACAGGGGTGACCAACTTTTGTGTGTCTACATAAGATCTACTTTTTATCTTAAAATGTGTCGCGACCGACTTGTTGTCATAGACGTAGTCTAAGTGGGGAGAGGGTAGTGTGAAATACATACTATGTTTATGCCCTGTGTTTCAGGTGCACTTTCGCGAGCTATGGGTAGATGAGCAAAATATATGTTCAAACATACGTATCTACCTACGTGAAAAACAATATACTTATTTAACGGACCAAAAAAGTCACGTCCAGAGGAATTAAAACAACATGAGTAATTATTGACAATATTAGTTCAAATTAGCTACAGATAAAGACAGATTTAGAATTAAAAATTTTTTTTTATTATCTTAACATTAATGGGAAAACTGAGTTTGCATGTCTCTAACCAAGCAATCATAATTAAGTGTATATCCTGACAAAGATAATAATAATGAGTCTTCAGTATGGGAATCAGTCAGGACAGAACGTTGTTTAGTCTTCGTTAACTTTAAGTATGAAAATGTCGATTCACACAGGTAGATCCGAAGCAAGAATAAATATACAATATACAGGGTCCCCTCGTTAAGTTATGTCACCCTTTTTAGGCATTTTCGATATTACAATCAAAAAATGTTTTAGACAAAAGTTTGTCAGTACTTGGCAAACTACATGTTCGCATATTCTTAAATCTAAAAAACGCTTTTTACGTAAAAAAGTAAAGATCACCTTGACTTTTTTAAATGGCACCACATGTTTTAGACATCATAGGATTGTTGCTGACGTCGAGACAAATTCAACAGTGTATTATACTATGACCTTGAAATCAACTCAAACTCGAAAATTTTGTGCAAACGTAACTTTAATGAAAAATTATTTCTTACAAAACAAAGCAATTTACATTAGATGTTCGAACTGCGATTCACCTTCTACGATACAGAGCTCCGCTCTTTGTATTAGACTTTTCGTTGTCGCCATATTTAGGCCGTCTCGGTTTATGTTATTACATGCAGTTGTTATGCGATTCCCAAGATCTTGAACATTATTGACTTTTGTGTCGTATACAAAGGATTGCAGATATCCCCAAAGATAAAAATCCATCGGAGACAGATCCGGAGAATGTGGTGACCAACGAATTGGACCATACGTTCCTATCCAAGGATTTCTAAACTTGTTATTAAGATATCCCCTAATTATAATAGCATTGTGGGCAGGACACCCGTCTTGTTGAAGGTAGGTTTATGTTTATTCTCGTCGCTTCCCATATTATGTTTGTATTTATCACTTACGATTCAGAATCATCACTTTGTCATCGTGTCATCGATCTAATCAACTTATTGACAGTATTCCTTCAGTCGAAGTTTAGTGTATCACGATTTGATCTTTCAGAATGAGTAAGTTTTCAAATACAGAAAGATGTGATATGTTATCTTTTCAATGAATGTGGAAAAAGTGCACGCACGGCGGAAAGATTGTACACAGAACGGTTTCCAAATAGGATTTGTCCTTCTAGAGAAACGTTTCGTTATCTTTCAAAATCATTGCTTTTACGTGTAAATTTCCTGATGGGAAACATCCTAGCAGTAAACCCGTCACAAAGGAAGACAATGCAATATTGAAGAAGTTGCAAAAGAATTGAATATGTCGGACACAAGTGTTAATAGAATTACGAAAAAATACAAATATCATCCATTTAAAATGACATTAGTTCAAGAGCTGCGTGTTACTGATGGACAGCGGCGATTAGAATTTCTGCCGTGGCTAGCTGCTGCTAATGAAGAGGATCCTGAAATTTTTATGAAAATTATGTGGACAGACGAATCTAAATTTACAAATAATGGTGTTTCCAATCGACGAAATCAACGTTATTGGTCAAGAGAGAATCCACACTGGACACGAGATCGCAACTTTCAAACTAAAATTAGTGTCACTGTTTGGTGTGGTATTTTAAATGGTCACTTAATAGGACCATATTTCTTCGAAGAAAATTTGACAGCTGTTCGATATCTTAACTTTTTGGAATAAATTGGGCGATTTCAATGCCGTAGATTAGATCTACAGAAAGAGTAACACTTTTTGTACTACGGCACATCCGAATTCGAAAAACTCCAATGGTCGAAGTTATCATTCGACAATATGTGGATTGATATCTGCAAACAAGAAAACGCGGAACAAGTTCTTCGTTTCGCGAACTTGCGTTTACTGTGCACCACTGTCAAATGTTCGTCGCATTCAAATGCCGAGGCCGATAGAATATTTTCATTACTTCCCGATATTAAGCTGAAAAAACGGAATAAAATAGGTATCGACCTATTAAATTCCATATGTGTGGTGCGCGCATCCCTCAAAGCTAGTCTAGTCGCATCATGTCTATCAATGATAGGCATTTATCTCGAATGTCCTCAAGCAATTGACTTTGCACGCGTTTACGAACTTCTATGTAGGTCGTTTAGTCTTTATTTCTTACTTTGGCGGGTACGCTATTTCGTTAAACAACTACAGATTTATAGCTATTCTCTTGTTACGAGCCGAGGGCTGGCGGATAAGACGTGGCCGAGGTTTGTTCTTCTGAACGGGATTGTCGTGAACTAGCCGGTGCCTGTTTCATCACCGGGTGTCACAGGATAGGTTTTCGTGGACTAGCCGGTGCCTGTTTCATCACCGGGTCGCCATTAGGTAGGAAGAACGAGGTAGTCGTGGACTAGCCGGTGTCTGTTTCATCACCGGGTCGCCACTAGATAGGAAAGGGTTGTCGTGGACTAGCCGGTGTCTGTTTCACCACCGGGTCGCCACTAGATGGAAATCGTGAACTAGCCGGTGTCTCTTTCACCACCGGGTGTCACAGGATTTCGGTAAGGGTAAGGTTTTAGGAAAAGTCGGCTCTCGTAACTCTCTAAAAGAAATAATAGATAAACCTCGGGCGGTTTATCAATGTGGGAGTATAGCTAGATACTGGAATTATAAATGGATGTGGAGGATGAGATTAAAGACTCTCAAATGTCTGGTAAAAATACAATATAATCAAGAGTAGAATCGACTGGTTATACTTGTTACTAGTATAGTGTAATCGCGGAACCCTAGCTCCCGAGCTCTCGGTTTTCACGCACTGAGAAATGCGGGGGTAGTGTAACTGACTTGCCTTTAAGAAACGCGTTTTGAAGCAGAATATGATCGAAAGGGAATAAGGCCCTTCTCACGAGACGCGTACAGGTTCGTATTCAGCCTAGAACTAAGCCCGTGGAGGACTAACTAAGCTTTTATCAGCCTTTTCAAAAATGTTTATGAAAAATGGTAATGGGGGTAATGGAAAAATCTGGAAGATGTTCTTGGGGTCTCCAGCTGCATGCACTTTCCCATAAGGGGAAAGCTGTTTATTTGGGCCTGTGATCCGGGCCTCCTGTATACATGAACACATGGTTCCAAGAAGGGAGCAAACAGTCACGTAGGCAAAGCCTCCGTACGTAACATCTCCCCCCTCAGAGGAAACATCGCGCACGCGATGCTTTCCACCCTTCATGGAACCATGTTTCGCGCAAGCAAAACTATTGATAAGATAGATAGATATTAACGGAAAACTATTGCGGTGTGTGTGTGTAAGTGTAGTGTACGTGTGATGTGGGATTACTTAAGGTGGTTGGGATGGTCCTCCTCATCTCTCCTAGGATGTCCTCGATGGTGGTTGAGACATCAGTGGATGTCTTCCGGGTCTTTAGGTAGCAGATGTTACCAGGCATCCAATCCTTGATGGATTGGTCTGTCAGCTGATGGAGATCCAGGTTGTCCTCGTAGAGTTGTTCATCCCTGGCTCTTTTTCGACTGCTTTCTTCTGTTTTACCGATGTCCAAATCGGTCTGGATACTCTTGTGGGTCTTCCATCGAGTTCTGGTTTGGCTACTTGTACCCGTTGCGATTCTTCCCTTTGCTGGGAGAAACGCACCAGAAGGGTGAACTAATATTCCCGTCCTTCGTTCTCGTATCCAGAATCCGTGTTCACCGGTCTGTACCGAAATGGTACGGAAACCTTCCGGGGAATCCGTTTGCGTGCACGAATCAGTTGGCGTGGTGACTTTTGAAATGAAGGAGATCTTCGGTTGTGCAGAGCCTTTTATTGGGGAACAAAATCCCTTCCACCCTGTTTGTTTATGAAGACGAGGGAAAGAAATACTAATTTATATGACGGCCAGCGTGGGTCTCGTAATGTTAAGATCCCCTGGCGCCGGGGTAAGTGGTGGCCGGAGCTCGAGGGCCTCATCAGATTTTCCTGCGATAATGGTTTCCGCATCTTCTTCAATAGGCCGCTTTGTGATGCATAGTGGTCTGAACTTGAAAATCCCGAATATTGTTGCTCCAACCATCAACAATGTAAGCAAACTGCCTCCGGAAATGGTTCCCGCATGGAAACGATACATAAATTCCTTATGGTCCTGGATTTGTCGAGCTTTCTTCGAGATTTTCTAAAGAAATTGCTCTATCGGTTTGTAGCCAGTTATCCTTTTTTTGTTCCGGTTCCTGTCTATGTGATAATTCTTCCAGTACGTCCAGATGGGATTTTCCGAAGCTCGGTGCCAGCTGAGTTAGGTTGAGTGCGACTTCTGGTGCGTAAAGTTGTTCCTGAATTGTAGTTATCGAGTTGATTGCCTGGATCTGGGTTGAGTCTGTGGTAGCTGCACATCCTGGTTTTAGGTGAATTAATCCAGCATCATGAATATAATCGATCCCTACGAAGCGACCATCGCAGAAAAATTGAATTCTCTTCTCCGATCTTGCATAGTATAACCAGGTTTGTTTAGATTCCAATGGTTCCCATATCTCATCAGGCAGCAACGAAATTTGGACGTCACATTTCTTCCAGGTCTTCGGGCTGGGATTCCGGAGTAGTTCTAGTTCACAAATTGGGTGAGCTTCCGTTTTATACAAGGGTAAAAATGCTTGGCAGATGTATTGCTTATGATGATGGAAGCAATTCTGCATATACTGAGCGCTGGGCAGAAGATAACTTCGTCCATTGGTTGTAGTCGCCAAATATGGAGACCTAGGTTTAATATACACTGTTAGTTGACTTGCTCCGTGGCTTTGTGTTGACGGGTTGGGATGAATTTTGTACAGCGCGAATGTCTCCTGATCAAGCAGCGGTATTGTCAGTTGAAATAACATTCTGCCTTTCGAATAAGAAATCTGAAGTTCGGTAATTCCATTGACTTGTTGGGACAATAGTTCTGCAGGTGCTAAAGGAAACTCATACTTAGTAGTATTTCTTATTCCTTGAGCCGCAGACCTGAGTTGCTGAGGTGATAGAACAGCCGGATGGATTATTCCCTGTCTGGCGAAAAGTATGGCATCTACTATTACTATTAAGTGTGCTTGGTATTTATCCATGGCAGAGTCCAGGGTTTGCATCTAGTTACGTACCAGGACTTCCAAGCGAGATCTTCGTATGGCCTTTTGGGTTTCCTGTAAAGATTCTGCTATTGTCTCCGATTTTTGGAATAACGCGCGTGTTTGCGCAGTTAGATTTTGAATTTGTATGTGAATGTTGTTGAACTCTGATCGCACAATTTGTGTTTGATTCACGAAGATTTCCGCTAGCTTATTAGTTCGGGAATATAACCAGGGACTTGTACCGGTACGTAAAATACCGGTATGATACCGGTATTTTGGTACCGGTATGATATCGGTTATTCCTTCCTAACCGTTATAGAACCGAAATATCGGAATACCGGTATGACGTCATACCGGTATTTTCATATACCGGTATGGCGTATACCGGTATAGTTGCATTCAGGGATTCATACCGGTACGTAAAATATCGGTACGTAAAATACCGGTACGATGCCGGTATGATACCGGTATTTTTCGGTTATTTGGGAAGGGGAAATGGGGCAAGAGGGATATTTCGCACGCTTCGCGCGATCCCCACTTTTCGACTCACGCGTAGCTCGTGAGCTGCCGTTCATAGGAGTAGGAACAGATGTCGCTACTACAATGTATTTCTACTTCCTCGCTCCCACTAATCGGTCACGTGACGTGGAAAGCGAGTCAGATGTATACAAAACAAGCGAGACAGAGCGAGCGATGCGGTGGGCGGGGGTCCGTTGGCGTATTCGGCGTAGAAATGGGTAGTGGCGATATCTGTTCCTACTCCTACTCCTTCTTCACCCGTTTTTTTCCCAAATAACTGAAAAATACCGGTATCATACCGGTTACCGGTATAGTTCTATTAGCCCAATACCGATACCAAGATTATACCGATATTACATCACACGGCGTGATACCGGTATGAAAATTTTACCGGTATTCGTAATACCAGTATAAAAATTTTACCGGTATTGAGTCTCTGTCGTAATACCGGTATAAAAATTTTACCGGTATTAAGTCCCTGAATATAACTTGTCGAGTGCTTCATTATATTGATTCTCGTCTTCTTCGGTTAGTGTTCCAAACAAGACCTTGCTAATAGTACCAATAAATGATAGTGGTGCATTTCTTGTTACTCGAGCTCTTCCTCGCCGTCCGAACTTATGCTCTTCCAGCATAGCCCGTAACATGGTACTGTATTTTTTGCTGTCTTCTAATTTTCTAAGGATCGCTGGTATAAACTCTTGTGTAGGGCAAGGGGTCAATCCCCGCTGGGCGCATAGATCCTCCGCTTGCTTGGAGTGCTTCAATATTTCGGGTTCTTCCTTCAGATAAGCGGCCAATTCAAGTGAGGTAACCAATTTCCACTGAGTTTTGTATAATTTCAGAGGTTGAAGCCTCTCATAGTATAGGCCAGTGTTGTACTTTACGGGGGTAATGGTATAACCGCCAAGGATTCCCTCACTGCACTTCAAGGATAATACAAGAATGATTACCCGAAACATAATTGACAATTTTTTGTCACGCCTGTAAACATAACAAGTCGGATTATTGCATTTGCTGATCTGTGTCTTTTCAGTTACTACCGAATATGGAAAAATTTTTTTTTTTTTTTTCTTTTTTTCGTGGAGGTCTCCAAGAGTAATGCGGGGGTATAGGTACGATGGTGATGTCTGGAGGTTTTTCTTTCTCATCATCAATTGATGACGATTCATACTCCATGGGGATATCGGCGATTTGATTGAGAGCAGTTGTTTGCACTCGAGGTATATTTTGCAGAACCGGAGCTGGAGTTAGAGTAACAATTGTCCTCTCCACAGGAGTGGATGCAACTATTTCTTGATTGAACGTATTCGGTGTCACATCTAAATCTTCTTGAACTTGACTTGTCGGTATGACTGTATCTTTCAACTGATATTGCTCATAAAAAGAAGCTAAATCAGCAATTATGGTACACTCGTCGTCTATTGATCCTTCGGGGTTTTTCAGTACAGGTTCGGTTGCGGGATGAGCTGCGGAGTCCACAGGTGGTGTTGTTCCTTCGCCTAATAGCAGTGAAGGTTTGGTTCGTCGATAGGGCCGACGTGGGGTCCTTCGTATTATGGAATCATCGGAGTCATAACTGAGTTCCTCGTCACTGGGTATTGGTTTCCATCTATTTCGCCTTTTCTTAACGCCTTGGCCGATGGTACTGGCCTCGGTGGTTGTTGCATCCTGTCCTGCAGTCAAGGGTAAACAGACTGCTGCGTTTTTGTTAGTCTTCCCTGATTCATGCACTACCGAATAGCGGTATTGCCACGTTTTGATCGGGATTTCATCAGTTACGTAGATGGAGTGGTGATAATTTGGTGCACTATCGAGATCGTTTCCAGGTGGATAGAACCCGTCAGCGTGTTCCTTTTCTTCTTGGTTTAAATGTGCATTTTTGATGGTATCCCGAATACTCTGCCTTCTGTTGTTTTTATTGATCTTACAAGCTTGATAGGAGGCGACTTGGTCTTCATCCGAGGTGTCAAAAGTGTGGTAAGACTGGAGATATCGAGACTCCAAATCCATTTCTTCATCCGTATCGTTAGTGTTGGTGGCTAAAACGTAGCAGCTTCCATTACGGTTGCGTACCGCAGTCTCACCAATGTAAACGTTTTTTGATGTCTTGACGCGTGGAAAATAACCCTCCTGTATTTCGGGGTTGGCAATTCTTGATTGTATCTGTTGCGATGTTCGTCCAGGGATGCGGTATGTTGTCCGGGATTATTTCTGTTCGTCTTCCATCTTCCAACGATTCATGAAACGAGTGGGCCTTACCGATTGAGTGCGAGTTACGAGTGTCTTATGGTGATAGGAAATTTCAGCATCTTCTTGGAAATCTCTCCAAAAAAGGATTTCCCAGAATGCCATCCGCTGGTATTATAAGATTTTTAACAGCATAGAAAAAAGCTGATATACCATTTATACGTAATACAGTGGTTCCTATGGTCGAGATGGGAGGTGATGTTATTCCTTTTATTTTGATTCTTTCTCTGGAAATAATTTCAGCCTTATAGTCCAACAAAGCATCGTCGATCAGATTTACGGAGTCTCCTCCATCTATGAGAAACTCTCCTATTCCCGTTTCCAACTCGGGAACCTGGACTCTGATCTTGGGTATTGGGGCTTCTTTGAGCAGTCGCCGGTCTTCTCGTCGTGAAAATTGACCTTTTTGGGACGCTCTTGTTTCGATTCGCTCATCGGATCCCCTGAACGATGAGCGCGAAGTTCTATGGAGGATTTCTTAAAAGAAAGGTTCTATTTGGATTTCTTAAAAGAAAAAGTGATTGTTTGGATGCATTTAAGAAATACAAAAGGTTGGTCGAAAATCACAAAGAAAAGAAAATAAAAATTCTGCAATCCGATAATGGACGTGAGTATTGCAATTATGAGTTTGCAAAGTATTTGGAGGAAAATGGGATTCAAGCCAGGAGAACTACAGTATATACACCTGAACAAAATGGTGTGGCTGAGAGACGAAATAGAACAGTAATTGAAGCAGCCAGATGTATGCTCATACAATCAGGGCTGCCATTATCGTTCTGGGGGGAAGCAGTGATGACGGCAAACCACATTAAGAACAGATGTCCAACGAAAGCACTGAAAGGTAGTATTCCATTTGAGATTTGGATGGGAAGGATTCCAAATTTAAGATATTTACGAGTGTTTGGAACAAAGACATATGTATTAGATAAAACTATTAACAAAGGAAAATTTGATGAGAGATCGATGGAAGGAACCTTCATAGGATACTCAGATGAGGTTAAAGGATATAGAGTATGGTTACATAAAAATCAAAAGGTAGTAATCTCAAGAGATGTCAGGTTTACAAATGAGAAGTATAGTCTAGAAGATTGTAATCTAGAGAGAAACGTCGATAATGATTTACTAATACATGAAAATCAAAAGGAAGATAACCTGGAGACTGAGATTGGAGAGCACCAAACAGCATGTCAAAACACAGAAGTTGCAACTGATGAAAACGTAGAACAGAATCCTGTCGACAAACGATTACCGGGTAGACCGAAGAAAGTCAAGACTGGTAAACCTGGACGACCGAAAAAGGTATATAACATGTTGAATTCAAATATCCAGAACAATAATGAAGAGCATCCAGGACGTGACTTGGAGAATATGGAAATCCAAGAGGATGTATTTCATGATGCTGCGGGGTTTATTGAAATTAACCTGAAAGATGCTCTAAATTGTGAAGAGAAGGATGAGTGGGAAGATGCTATAATGTTGGAATTCAAACAATTACTCAAAAACAAAACATGGAGTATTGTTGATCGTCCTGAAAATAAAAATATAGTTGGGTGTAAGATTGTTTTAAACAACAAGACCAATGCTGATGGAAGTCTTGAAAGAAGGAAGGCTCGATTAGTTGCAAAGGGGTATAGTCAACGTTTTGGGGTTGATTATAAACAAACTTTTGCACCCGTTGCAAGACTTGATTCTGTTAGAATACTTTCAGCCCTAGCTGCTCAATACGGATTAGAAATACATCAATTAGATGTTACTGCAGCGTTTCTCAATGGAGATCTCGAAGAGGAGGTATTTATGGAGATTCCAGATTATTTGAGTAAATTTCTCAAGAGAATCATTCTCCAGGAGGGAGAAAAAGGGCAATTAGGTAAGTTAGCCAACAATATGCTTCAAAAGATAAATGAAGGCAGCAAGGTATGTAAGCTAAATCGAGCAATATATGGTTTAAAACAAGCTGGAAGACAATGGAATATTAAATTAGATCGTAAATTAAAAAGTTTTGGATTGGAACCAATTACTAATGATCCATGTGTCTACTTCAAAAGAACATCAGAAACTATTCTAATTGTATTGGTTTATGTCGATGACATATTAATTGCATCAAATAGTAAAGATTGTACAGAAATGTTTAAGTTGTATTTAATGAATGAATTTGAAGTTAGAGACTTAGGTAAAGCGAAGTATTGCCTTGGAATAGAGATCGCTCAAGAGAATGGACGAATTATATTGTCACAGAGGAAATATACAGAAGAAATCTTAAATCGGTTTGGAATGGGCAATGCAAAACCGATCGATACACCAATCGATGTAAATGTTAAGCTGGATAAGGACGGTGACGAAGATAAGAATGACATGTCCAAGGATGAGCCTTATCGTGAACTGGTTGGAGCATTAATGTATTTAGGGTTAGCAACCAGACCCGATATAATGAGAACGGTAGCAGGTTTGGCCCAGTTCTCAAACTGTCATAAGCGATCTCACTGGATAGCTGCGAAAAGAGTCCTGAGATATTTGAGAGGAAGATGCAATGCAGGGTTGATGTATGAGAAAAACAATCTACCACTGACGGGGTATACTGATGCAGATTGGGGCTCTTGTATAGTTGATAGGAAATCGTACACAGGATATGCATTCATAATGAGTGGAGCCGCCATAACGTGGAAGTCTCAGAAGCAGAAAACTATAGCCTTGTCGTCAACCGAGGCTGAATATATGGCAATAGCCGAGGCCACAAAAGAAGCCATGTATCTCAGCAGGTATATGCAAGAATTGGGGTTCGCGTGCGAAATCTCACTGTTTAGCGACAATCAAGGTGCGAGAATGCTTGCCAATAATCCGGTATATCATAGTCGATCTAAGCATATAGATATAAAATATCACTTTGTGCGCGAAGCTTTAAGAGACAATAAGCTTAGTTTACAGTATATTCCGACTAATGAAATGCTTGCGGATGTATTAACAAAAGGACTGTCGAAGAGTAAACATTATTCATGTGTATTAGGATTAGGTTTGAATTTTTATACTTAAAATGTATTATTTCTTTAAAACGCACACATTAAGGAGGGAGTGTTGGAATTATATTTGTATCCATTTGTAATGTGCGCGTTTTGTATTTATTTGTTCTATGACTTTTTCTATGTACAGCGACATCTGTCGTCATATGTATAAGCGCGTTCTTTTTCTACTACTCCTTCTTCTTCTTCGATCGCTTGAAGTGTTCACGTCATGTGTGTATGAGTAAGATTAAATTATATTTTATATGTGTTATCCACTTCCACTAATTAATCCCTAACAATTGCAATTAGAATTATGATTTTAATTATGTTTGTTTCTTTTTCGAATATAGGAACACAGGGGACCAGCTGTAGCGGAATTTTCGAGTAACTCAAAACAACGACCGAAAGCATAAAGGATAATTTAGAATAAAAGATAAGTTTGTGGTTACATTAATATTCTATTCTGTACTTTGCAATCTTAACTTTAACCGTGATTCTTTTTTTTAATTACAGAAAATGGCAAAAGCCGACAGCGCGAACTGCATCAATGCTTTAAGTTGAAAATAAATGTAGACAATTAAAAAATGTTATTGGTTAAACTTTTCATTAAAACCCGTTGCAATAAATATCTACTGAAAAAAATTATTAGGTGCGGGATTCGATTCGGGGCCAGAAAATTCCCAGCCGGATAGTTGTTTTTTTTTAACGACTATGCAATCTCTAAAAAATTCTAAAAAATTAAGAACAATTGATTCAATAATATCTAAGTACTGAATTTTTATAAAACTGGTGTCTAAAACTTCAATACAAAATATGCATTTTCTTCGAATGTTTGGAGATTTTCAATTTTTTACAACATGTTTCCATAATCCGAAAAACCTGAGAAAATACACATTAATAATCAGGATGAGACACAACTAACGTAATAATATAAATGTGGTCAGCTGAATACTTTAATATGAAATCGGCAATTTTATGTTTTCCGATTTGTTTAAAAATCGATTTTTCAACCAAAAATTTTGAAAAAAATCTCAGTCGTGTATGCTATTAGGTAGAATATTCATGAATTTTTTCAAAAGGGAGCGCAGTGGCTTAAGTGGTAAGGCTCACGACTACGAACACCGTAGTCCTGGGTTCGAATCCCGCCGACACCTCTGAAAATACTTTTCATTAGAAAAAAGGTTTTCATGTGATATCTTAACTGTGGTGCCCCAAGGTGGTTCGGAACCCACCTTAATAATAAAGTGTAGGTTCCGCTGAAATTAGGCGATAGTGAGAGTGGAAAGAGGGGAGAGTGGTAAATGGATTTGAAACCCCGAGGGGACCAAATATCATTACTTTAACTTTTTAACTTTATTCATGAATTTTTTCATAAATTTCTGTTGAACATGATGGGACTAAAACTCAATTTGGATGGGCACTTTTGACCATCTTATCCGGCTATACCTTAAGAATCAACGAAAAAAACATTATTTAAAAAATACAAAATATATTTCTGTTTACATCATTAAACCCGATTTTTCAAAAATAATTTAGTCCAAATTTCTCTTTGATATCCTTTTTAGATCAAAAGTTATAGCAAAATGTTCGCCGCGCTGCGCCGTGCTGAGATTCCAATGCGCGCTGCCTCCAGATTTCGACTTTCCGACTCATGCGTTCGAAACTTCGGAAATGTGAAAAGGAACGCGTCGGCGTCGATCAGTCGAGCAGGTAGTTTATACGGACAGAGTCGAGAGATACGCTTGTGTGTAGCACGTTCGCAGTCAAACAAGCACCAATACGGGCAGCGCGGTTGACAATACATGAGGGCGTCAGGGGCTCGGGGGAGCGGTCCACGGCCCATGAATATCCCAACACTGCCTCTAGTCCTTTCTTTCAAAGAAATCATACCCAACAATTCTTCTTTAGATGTAAAATCCTTAAAAATCATACGGATGAAAACAAGTAATTGTGCTGTATCGCTTATATCTCAATATACAGGGTGTCCCACATAAATGGGAACACCTAAATATCTTTCGTATTTACAGTCCTATCAGAAAACTTCAAAGGACAAAGTGACACTATTGCAGGGGGCAAATATAATGGTGAAGAAAAAAATTTTTTATGTCGTGTTTTTTAATGAAATTTCAAGGTCACCGATGTTTTTTTTAATGGAATAGTATATTTTTTTATGATAGCATGATAGACATTAAAAAAGTGAATTTAGTGACCTTGAAATTTTTGACCTCGAAATGACCTTGAGCAAGAATAATCATGTTGAAGCGGATGAAATGTGGAAGTTTAAAACTTACGTGTTTCAGCAAAGATTGCGCGTTGTTTACGTTGACCTTTACATATCATAATAAATGTTCGAAATAGTTTTCATAGTAAACAGCATATGTTTATGTTAGAGTATATATCATTGAGATCGTTAACAGAAGGAATGCTGCAGCATGTGCTTCAATTACGTCTCAGGAAATCGACAATGCCTACAGATCATTTATTAAAAGATTGCAATATTGCATAAATGAGGATGATCAACATTTATTATGATATGTAAAGGTCAACCCGATGTAAACAACGCGCAATCTTTGCTGAAACACGTAAGTTTTAAACTTCCACATTTCATCCGCTTCAACATGATTATTCTTGCTCAAGGTCATTTCAAGGTCAAAAATTTCAAGGTCACTAAATTCAGTTTTTTATTGTCTATCATGCTATCGTAAAAAAATATATTATTCCATTAAAAAAAACATCGATGACCTTGAAATTTCATTAAAAAACACGACATAAAAAATGTTTTTCTTCACCATTATATTTGCCCCCTGCAATAGTGTCACTTTGTCCTCTGAAGTTTTCTGATAGGACTGTAAATACGAAAGATATTTAGATGTTCCCATTTATGTGGGACACTCTGTATATATATATATATATATATATATATATATATATATATATATATATATATGTCTCAATATATGTCAATTCATCACATTGCAGGGAAAAACAAGAATATCTATTAATATCGTTATATAACACAGTGTTTCGAGACAGTTGTAGATCTTGAATTGCAGCAATAATTTCACTCTTGTTCTTAAAATCATTAAAAAGTGAATCTGATATTTCCAAGAAAATTTCCTTCACAAAATCACCATCGGAAAATGGTTTACATTTTTTGCTAAGAGATAGCTTACTTTGAATGATGCAGTAGTTACTGCTTGTGACTTCAACATTAGCTTTTTAGAAAACTTTTGTTGATTTGTTAATTGAGTTTTAAGGTCCCTAACTTTACGTTTTCTCAATTCGGAATTTGGTGGATAATCTGATCCATAAGATGAACATAATCTTGTTATGTAAAGCTAAAAAATGTCTCTCCATATTACCCTTTTTAGCAATGGCTATCGAAGTAAAGCATATTAAGCAACAACATTTATCATTCACCATTGTAAAAATGTAATCGAGTTCCCATTCTTCATTGAAATGATAAGTTTTCGATTTTTTTGGTTTACTACTCATGTTCAGAGGTATACTAAACTGCAAAAAAATACGACAATTTAAAGAATAAAAATTGATTTAAATATTTTCCTAGAAAATTAAAAAACCCATGAACGGTGGTAATTAACTCCGTTAATGACCGCAATTTAGAGATCTGTTGCCGAGAACGCTCACTTATGAAGTAAATAGATGGGTTAGAAAAGGCAGAATCTAATTTAAAACATAAAGAAAAGGTACTTACATTTTAAACAGAAGAAAAATTCGGACTTAGACTGAATTACAGTCCCGGTCTAATGCAGTGTAAACAGAACGTCCTTACTGCCACCCTAACTAGGGTCCTAAATTATATCTATTGTGACGTTGCAAAATTTGCGACGTCACTTTTCCGAAGAAGAACGGTCAAACAACCGTTTCGCGTATGGACCGGATCGACTTCGACCGATTGCGAAAGCCACCCGCAGAATTCGAGAGCGCTCCTCGAGGAAAATCTTCCGTTTTCATAATTAGCGCCTAATGCCATCTATCGCGCGTACCGAATACGGCCAGTTTTAGGGACGTGCCTCGGCCACCACCACTCCGTACGAGCCCCGAAGAGTTGCCCCGTTTCATGGGACTGGCCGGAGATAAACAATTGGCCGAGACGTCTCAAGAAACCAAGGAAAAGGAAACACGACACACGGGCGGAAAAACCCGGAGCCCCGCCGTCGTCTCATCCCGCTCAATTCAAGGATCCCAATGAGGCTGGTGTTACGGCATGCCTGGGAAGAACAATCTTCCTCGTTCGCCTAAAGGCGATCGTTAACGTTGCGTTTCAAATAGGTCTGGGGCCCTAGGACCTTTTCGAAGGCCCGATCCCGCGACTGTTCCAGTCGCGTTTCGGAACGCGCTCATCCGGGAAATTCGGCTCTACGGAGAGGGTGGGGTAAACTAGGATCTATGCGTCTCGTCGATACGGATCGAAGAGTCACTGTCGCGCTGGTTATCGCTGGGAATAGACGCCCTTTCACGATGTCTTAGTCTCGCACTACGTAATATTGAAAGTTAGTCCCGCGTCGCGGGTGGTTTTTCCGACGATACGACATTAATTCACAAGGCCCAGCCTTCAATTCACCAACGGTAAGTCGATCCTGTGACTTTTCGATCCTATTTTCGTGATGGCTCGTAGTTTTCGTGCGAGGACGACACGTGGTCGTCTCGTCCTCGGATCCGTTGCTCGCATCCGACTCGCGGATGCTTTGAGAATGCGCGAAAGCAGTTCCCCTAGGATATCAAAATCGGAAGTCTTCCTCGGGAGTGCGTCAGAAAGGAGTAGCGTTCCGTCTCGATTCGGTAATGCGCCGAGCGACTAGAAATCACGGATCATTTCGCCCGCGGTCGCGCGGAGCCTACGTGCACCTCGAGCACGTACGAACGCGGATTGTTTATCGCGCGCGGCGAATCGCGTCTCTTCAATATCGTAATATCGCAATAGCGCAATATCGCGCCGTCCATCTGCGTCTCGCGAAAACCTCGTCTCGACGAGGATTTTTCATTGTACTGCAATACCGTACTCTCGCGAGTATTAATAACTAACGCGCTCTGCGAGCTCCCATCTTCTCGCACTCTTGTATAAGGAGCGCGGGCTCCCGGATCGCGGCCACGCGGCCGCACTCCTGTAAATTTTACGATCACGACCTTCATTAAATGAACTAGAGCCAACTGAGTGTTGTTGCTTTCGACCTGCGAGATCCGTCCTGCCGTGAGGGCTGTCCCCGTTATTCCCTGTATTCGAACCTCTGGCTGTTCGCGTCCCTATCCATCGCTCGCGTTACTAGGAGGCTCGACGCCCGGGCTCGGCTTCTCCGAGCACATGCGTTTCGTTGCGTTTCGCGTGGTACTTTCGAGTACCTGGCGCACCCCTAGTGGCGACCCGGCGGTGAAACAGATATCGGCTACTCCACGACAACCCTTTCCTATTTAGTGGCGACCCGATGATGAAACAGGCGCCGGCTAGTCCACGACAACCTATCCTGTGACATCCGGTGATGAAACAGGCACCGGCTGGTCCACGACAACCTATCCTGTGACACCCGGTGATGAAACAGGCATCGGCTAGTTCACAAACTTCCATCTAGTGGCGACCCGGTGATGAAACTGACATCGGCTAGTCCACGATTATCTCTCCCTTTTCCTACCTAGTGGCGATCCGGTGATGAAATAGGCACCGGCTAGTTCACAACAAATCCCGTTCACAAGAACAAAACTCGGCCACGTCTTATCCGCCAGCCCTCGGCTCCTAACGCCGCCTACAGTTAAGACATCGCGACCGATCGACCGAAATTGACTTCGCGCGATCGACTTGTTGACCACCACGGCTCTAGAATGTGTCACCACTGAGACCAGGCCGGGCTTAGCCGTGTACACGCGGTCTGCCCGGGACAACGAGATTCGACGGTCCACCCGTTCGCATACGGAAATTCGTTCGGGCGCCAGGCACCTCGAGGATGCCACGCGATACGCGATGCGATTCCCGAGCTCAGAGAAGCCGAGCATCAAACCGTCGAAATACGCGGATCGAAAATTACGCCGCGAAACGTGCCAGAAGCTTCGGACACGGGTGCTAGGATAGCCCTCACGGCAGGGCGGATCTCGCAGGCACAATTCAAGGACGACAATGTAGGCTCTATAAGATGTTTATTGCGTCACGGAATTTACAAATTGGGCGGCCACGTGGCCGCAACCCGGGAGGCCACGCTCTTCATACAGTGTGGCGATTGATGTTCGTTCGCAGCGCGGTTGTCCTACAGATTTTATTCGCGACGATATGGTCGTACTGTGCCGCGATTCCAGGAATCCCGAACGATACGATCGCGCGAGACCGGCGTGGTACGGGACCGCCGCGATGACTTCCGCACACAAGTCTATTCGACGTACGGTAACGGTTACGCGATCGAGCTTCGACGGACGCGCTTCGAGAATCGGCGAGACATAGGATTCGAGACGTTGGGAGATTATTCTCGCGAGATGCTACTCCTCCGAGGAAACTTCCGTAGACGCGATAGACGGGGAAAACTCTCTCGAAATACTACTACTCAAAATGTCCGCGGAAGGACACGAGCCGTTGGCTCGAGGCGCCCTGCGCCTCAGCACACGCGAAAATTCGAGGACGGAATGAGAAGCGTTCGTCCTCACGTGACAAGAGATCGAGCCACATCGCAAAGAAATATCGAACAGATCACTAGGTGACTTACCGCTTCGCTTTGCCCTCTGAGGCCTCGTGCCGGAAGCAGGGCGAAATGGCTTCCGGGAAGTTGTCGGCACGGCTCGTGGATCTCCTAATCCCGCACGGGAACCTCAAACGAACTCGCACGGTACTTCGGCGCACGGCCTTATTCGTGGTATTCGCCCGGAAAATTGGCGAGGATTCTAGCGCGATTATGATTTCGCTCTTAGGCGTCGTAGCAAAACTCGGTATTGATACGCTTCGGAAGCCAGCACGACAGTGATCTATCGGCTTTCGTTCGCTCGGCGGATCGATCCTTGTTCCCCCCACCGACGTCGTACCCGAATTTCCCTGATTGGCGCGTCAACCGACGTCCTAGTCATCAGGATCGTCCCTACGAGGGTCCTCGGGCCCCAGACCATAACGCGAAACGAAAATTCGGTTACTTCTCGACCGGTGGAAGCTTGGCCTCCCTTGAATGCGATCGCATCACTCACGCAGGAGCTCTGTTCTTCAGCGGGATGAGGCGGCGTTGGGACCGCGAAATGTCGAGACGATGTGGTGTTCCGTAAGAGCTCCTGTCTCTTCGGCGCCTCCGGGTTGATTGCCCGTGTGCTCTCGTTCCAAGTGATCATTGCCCGTGCACGGGGTTTCGCAATATTGGCCAGTTATTCTCTGCAGGTGTTTCCGGTGCTGCGTCGCTCTCCTCGGGAAATTTCGGACGGTCGGGGTGCCTTTTTCGTATCCATGACACGGCCCTGTAAACTTGCCGTTCTCGGCACGCGCGACAGATGTCATTATTCGCTGTTAGAGAAATACGAGATCTCCTAGGAAGCGCTCTCGGATCCTGTGATTTTTGGTCGTGTCTCGTTAGAGGGGGGTCCGATCCCTTTTTCCGCTAAATCGTGACCGTAATTAACGGAGAAGTGACGTCGCAAAATTTGCAACGTCACAAGTGATATCAGAAGATCAAACATGCTGTTGTGTTGATTCATACGCTTTAAATGAGTGAAAATATACTGGGTGGTCCGTTTAAGTAAGGCCACCTAAATATCTCTTCAGGTTATTGTGATGCAAAAAATATTTGTTACGTAATGTGTATGGTGTTAATGGACCAAATATCCGAAGATCATTTTTTTCGGAGTTATCAATGTCTTTTGAGTGACGTAGGTCACAAATACTTCAGGCGTTTCTTTCAGATGCGTGCGCAACAGAAGCGGGCCGCTCCCGAGCGACCGCTTCGTTAATGTTTTATTTTATTTGATTCTTTTCTGTTTTCTGTTCTTCTGACTTCACTTGCCTTTTGTCCGAGCTGTGGACAACACGTCTCACATATTAAATTTTTCACCTTTACGTTTGTCCTTTTCCATTTGGAGTAACCTCGTCCTCAACAGGTTATGGGCCCAGGACGTCCATGTAATTTTGGTTACTGTTGACAACGCTTTGTGGAAAGTTTTCTGTGTCGTGTGTCTTTTCTGTTTTCGAGCAACGAACTGATAAAATGGCGGACACCTCAGATTTGAGAAACATTTCGAAGTTCAACGGGCAGAACTATCAGCTCTGGAAGTTCCAGATGCGGGCTGTTTTCGTTGCCCACGACCTTCTCGACATTGTAGAAGGACGAGAAGTGAAGCCAGACCAGATTACGAACGAAAACGTGTTGACGAGGAACACGTGGATCAAAAGAGACGCGAGAGCCATGTTCTTTCTATCCGCGTCTATGGAGTACAGCCAGCTTGAGTATCTTGTGACGTGTTTGAGTGCAAATGAAATGTGGGACAAACTTTCGAGTATACACGAACAAAAAAGTGCTTCGAATAAATTGGCGCTCACCACGAAATTTCACGAGTACCGCGTTGCACCCGGAGATACAATACCACAACACGTAGCCAAGCTGGAAAATCTCGCCCGGCAACTCCAGGACATCGACGAGCCAGTTTCG
>CM052268.1:10280654-10305422 GCA_028455795.1 Lasioglossum marginatum
CCGTCCTCGCGTTAAAGTCCCCCCCTATGATCACTCTTTCTCTATCCGATCTCTCCTCTGTCAATTCCCCCAGCCTTTCCAACTTCTTTTCCAGGTCCCCATAATTATCAAGCCCTCCCCTCCTCCTATTTCCCCGCTTTCCCTCTCTATCTCTTTCCTTACGCCCATTAACATACCCCCCATTGCCCTCCCCCTTTTTTCTACTTCCTTGGCCCACTGCACCTCCCAAACATACCCCCTTGGTAACCTTTTCCTTATCCCATTCCACCCCCTCTCCTCCTCCCATGTTTCCATCATTACTATTATGTCCCATTCCTCCAACCCTTTCCAGAATTCCGCGTCCTTATTCCTCAGCGCTGCTACACAGTGATGAGATACGAGTCGCTTTTTTTCGCGCATGCGCGAGTTTCGGCAGGAACGTATCTACGTCTGAAGTTTGTGGGGGACTATTGGGAGGAAAATAGTGGGGGAGTATGATTGGCGGGAACGTCTAGCGGAGTTGTGTATGTATGTATATATTAAATTTTAATATATATATATATATACATGTACACATTTTACATTCATTTTTTAAAATCAAATTGTAATAAATTTTGCGAAATTAGCGAGGTGGCCAAGGTACCCGATCTTCGTATTTGACTGAGGCTAGAATCGTCGCGCATGCGCGAAAAAAAGCGCCCCGTATCTCATCACTGCTGTTACATTCCAGAATACTATCTTGTAACCTGTGTTCTTTCTCCCCCCCCCCTCCTTCCCATCCTCATTCCCCCCTTTCTCGTTTCCTTGCTCTCCATACCAATCTTCCTCTATTTCTTTCCATCTTTTCATCCTTCCATTCACCCACATCTTCATATACCCCACCTGTACATTCTTTCCTTTCACTCTCTCCTTCTCCGCTTCCCTATCTATTTTCCATTTTGCCCTTCTTTCCTCTTCCGTTAAATCGTCATCTAACCATTCTTTCTTTCCTCTTAAGTTTTTCCTCCTTTCCATTACTTTCCTTTTTTGCTCCAGATCCATCATTTTAACCCGTATCATCCCACTCCCATCTCTTCCTATTTTCCCTATCTTCCCTATCTCTTTTATTCCCTCTTCCTCCATTCCCATTAATTCCCACACCCTCCTTACTTCTTGTTTCAGATCTTTTCCCTCTATTTGTATCCTTCTTATTATTATGTTATTCCTCTTCTCCTCTCTTTCCCTCCTATCCTGCAATATCTCTATTCTCCTTATTTTCCTCCTATTATCCTCTACTATTTCTCCCCCTATCCCTCCTTCACTACCTTTCTTCCCTTCTTCTTTCACTTCCCATTCTATTTTTTCTACCCTCTCCTTTACCTTTACTACCTTTACTACCCTTCTCCTACCTACCCTTACTTATCTCCGCCTTCCTCCTCTCCTCCCTCCACCACTCCCTTTCCTCTCTCCACTCCTCCACTAGCCTTTTCCCTTCTTCCCTCTCATCCTTCATCTCTTCCCTCATCCTCTTCATCTCCCCTATTAACCCTCTGATCATTTTCTCCATCCCTCTAAAATCTGCTCCCTCCTTCTTTTCCCCCCTCCGGCGTCCTTTCTGTTTTGCCACTCTTTTTGAATATTCCACTTACCTCCCCCTCCCATCCCTCTACCTCCTCTATTCCCCTTTTCTTCCCCTGGTTTTCCGAACTCTCCAAACTTTCCGTGCTAAACCAGCGCTCTAATCTATCCTCCTTCATAATTTTCTCTACTCTTCCCTTTCCTGCCTCCCCCTCTACCCTCCCCACCCCCTTGCCTTCTCCTCCTCTCTCACTCATTTTCTTCTGTACTTCTTTCTTTCTTCTCACTTTCTTCCTTCTCAAATTTCCCGCCTGTTCCGTCTATCTGTCTCCCGCTAGATTGCGCCACCTTCCACTTCTTCTCTCTCCTCCAGCGTACACTTCTCAACCGCCACACGATCCTAACCTCCCAACTCCACTCGCTTTTTTTTCTTCCCTCAGTACTCTCTATCTCACTTCCCCGCCCTTGTACCTTCCTCTAACGCTTGACTCTATCCTCAGTCACCCTTCTCAACACACTTTCTCCCCTCACACTTCTTTCTACTCCACACTTTCTCCAGAAATTTCACACACGATATACACGCACCTCACTCTCTCATACGATCGGAAACGGAAGTCCAATATGTACTTAAGTATGTGTCCGCAGAAAATTTAACACTTCAGTATAAAAACATAACAAACTTTTTAATTATAGTAAATTAAGGAAAGCTATTTTGATATCTTATTATGTATATTGTAGACTTATAAAAAATATAATTGATTTTCGTATACTTGCTTAACGTATAAGTGTAAGTACAGGAAATAATATTTAATTTTAATAACTGTACGTAAGTATATGCCCGCCACTGTAGTTATGTTGTATCAAAAAACACCGATGACCTTGATAACTCCGAAAAAAATGACCTTCGGAAAAACATATTCTTCCCAGATATTTGGTCCATTGACACCATGCACATTACGTAACAAATATTTTTTGCATCACAATAACCTGAAGAGATATTTAGGTGGCCTTACTTAAACGGACCACCCTGTATAATATATATATAATATAATATACAAATAAAAAACGCATACATACAAAAATAATAAGTCCGTTCAAGTTGCAAGTTATTTTAATTGCAATGTTTATACGTATTAAATTAGGTACGGTCTAAATGTACTTCAGCTGTATGCAGTCTTCTTTCCTTCTTTCTGCCTTGATCGAGTAAACTTCGTTTGTGAGACGAGCGAATATTCATTTTCGTCACTTAATGTTTTCTTATTTTCGGAAGCAAAAAATATGGAAATTATAAAAAGAATTTGTAGTCTACATGGTGATACTGTTATCAATAAATAGTGCATTGAAGAGTGAATCGAAAGGCTTAAAGATGGAGATTTCCACTTGAATGATCGAATCAGAGTGGCAGGTAATCAACTATTAATCAACAAATTAGATGACACGGTAGAATGTACAATTATAAATCGAATACCGTACGGTTTTCCTAAATTCGTTCATTAGGTCTGAAATCGTGTCCACGGTTTACAAATCGTGTTTCGAGAAAAACGTGTTGGAAGTTTTTACTAATATTCATATTGATAACAATGAAATTTTCCTATGGACGTTTAATCGAGAATTTTTAGTTTCAGTTTTCAGTATTGAAATTTTAATCTCCAGAATTCTTTTATATCTGCTCTCATTGGAACTTATAATATGAGAATTTTTTAAGAAAAAGTACCACATGCAATAAATTCTGGAATTTTTTGAGCTTTATAAAAATTAAGTGATCGTTTCACTTGATCGAGCGTTTATTTGCGTACATTTAACGAGAAACCACGCGTACGCTCGATGGGGCTTTCTAAAGTTAATCTGCACCCAAAGCACTTTCTCTTGTTAGCAATAGTTTTGTGATCAAAACTGTAATAACTAATAAGAGAAAAATGCTGTCGTGCCTTGTGAAAATTGCTTATGGAGGAGATAGTAGATAAAAACGATGACATAATTTTGGTATGCATCATCGATATTCGCGTTGCTTGAAACGGTCTTTGTTAACGACTTGCGCAGCATACCAGTCTGGAGTAACTGAAACGAATTGCAGATTCGTCTTTTGTAAGTTTGGATACGTGAACGACTGATCGAGAACCCAGTTTCGGTTTGTGTACTTGTGTTGACATAATGAATGCAGGCATTCTTGGAATCTGTACACGTACACTCTGAAGAAACTATCCCAAAATAAACTGCACCGATAGACGTTTCCATACGTTTTCAAATCATTTTACAATATTTCTTGTTTGTTGTAAAATATATTCGCACCATGCAAACCTAAAATTTCACCATTGTTAAATGTGTGGTGTAATAAAGTGATAAAGGACGTAATAAATGATAGGGAATTTTACAATCATAAATAGTAAGCCAACAGTTCAAGGATAATCACGAATTGTTTCAAACCGTTTATTGCTATAATCATTTTCGAGTAATATAACTGGTCATTTGCACGTTTTGAGAGACCCAATTATTTGAATAATTTCCGTACAAAATACCACCATACAAAATTTGAAGGGGCAAATACAAAGTACTCGTTTAAACCTTTAACAACTTTTCGTTTCCTGTGTGAAAATTACAAAACGCTTATGTATTCAATATAATATCAAATTATACATTCATTCGTATAAGGTAGATTGATAATAAAATCGAAAATGTGGACTGTAATCATGACGAAGATGATACTTATTTTATTTCTTTACAACAAAATCAGAACTGATATTATAAAAAATATCTAGTAATAATAATCCATATTTACACCTTTTCGTATTATAGATCGATTTAAATGTCTGGTATTATGAATATGTCCTTCGTGTCTGCATCCACATGCGATAATGACAATAGTATCGTGACATGCATGTTTGTTGCAGTGTACATATGTATCATAGCAAGTGGATTAGAAATAAAATATTGTAATATGTTGAAATTTAATGTCATAGCATATTAAAATTATACAACGACATCGTTAACAATACGTAAAAAGTGCATGATCATCTCTCTAGTACTACTTTCATAAAAGTAATGTCAATATGTATGTATGTATGTAGAATGAACAATAAGAGATTATTTTTCAATAAGAAAGATTCTGTGCAAAAACTGAATTTGAGTGTTTCGCGATATTGCTGTGATGTGATATATTTGCATAAAATGAATAATGATACGATTAGGAGTTAATATCGTATATTAAATATAATTATAGCGTAAGAAAGCAAATGAGACAATATATAATAACAGTTACTGATTAATTGCAGTTGTAGCGTCTAAAACTTGTCGTAATGCTAAAACCTGAAATCACTGTGATTATTTGACATATAGGGTGTTATAAAACATGTGGGCATAACTTCAGGAATGGATTCAATATACTAAAATAAGAAAAGAAACGTTCATATAAACATATTATAATCGAGATGACCTTGTTTCCGAGCTGTAGCCGTTTTTCTATGATACTTTCAAATTATTATGAGATGTATTACCAAATTTCCATAATTACTGTTATCGCCAAGAACATGTGTTAAACTGATGGAAACAAATTACAAATAGCGTTTACATACTAGACCAGAAGGTGTAGGTGTACGAGATAAAAAGCGTTACTTGTAAACAATTCAAGGAAACAATTCAATGAAACAGGCTATAAACTGTAATATTAAGTTGTTGGATATGAAATGTCCGATTTTAGAATGGAAATGTTATAAAGCTTTTCGATTAAAAAATACAGCCTACAGGTTCACTATACATCATTTTATGGTATAATGCTGATCTTTAAGGTCTCACTTTTAATTTTTATTCAGATATCAAAATTTTACTTTCAAATCAATTTTATTTCAGCGCCAATCAATACGAATGTCATGCTTACTCTTTATATGTATCTGTGAAAATATAACACATGGACCGCTTATTTTGAAAGTGGTGTAAGTCCATTTTAAAAAAAAAATGAGATATCACATTGTTACGAGCCCGGCCCGCGAGCAGCACGAGTGGCCGGTGAAGGGTTGTTACCCTGGGAATATGGTCTCAATTTATTAGTTAAGATACGCGGACTGGGGAGCCGCGAAGATTATAGACAGCGAGGACGAACCTTACGCGAAGTCAGGGAGCCTCTAGAAATGGAGTCAAACGCAGACGAACCTGATGCGTAATCAGTGAGCTGTTAGGAAGGTGAAACTTCGTGAACGAACCCAATGCGAAATCGGGCATTGGCCAGTCACTAGGAGCGACGTGCAGACGAACCCGATGCAAAACCGGGGAGCTGCTAGGAGGTTGCATGAAAGCACAGACGAACCTGATGCGTAATCAGGGAGCTGTCAGGATGCGGACGAATCTGATGCGTAATCAGGGAGCCGCTAAGTTGGTATAGTTTTCGTGGACGAACCCAATGCGAAATTGGGCACCCACTGGGTTGGATAAATCTCTGGTTGGACAATTGGAATGTCGCGAAAGAACCTGATGCGAAATCAGGCAGTCGCTAGGATTGTTAGTGGGCCTCGTAAGAAGTATAATTTAATTTATACAATCCGAGCGGTAAGATTGTATCGTGTGGGGACGTTCAATTACTCGATTAGGATTGTGGAACGATAATTGTGGGTTTAGTGATTTGTACGAAATTATCAAAGAACACAAATATATTCTGATTATAAAGAGTAGGTTACATTTGTGTAAATGTCGCGATTGAATAAGATTGAATTGAAAGAAAGTATTATTACCTAAGATGCACGGTTTTGATGCACTGGCAATATGGGGGTCTCGGAACAACTTTACTATTGCCCAACAGATTTTATACCGGATTCCCGGAATCTATATAATTAACTTTGATACGAAGAGGAACTTTAGTCCGATCTGACGAGTTGAATTTACTATATGCAGCACGACGTGACATGATTCGTGACTACAGAAGTACTAGCCCACGAGAACAGAAATGCAAGGGCTTATATACCCCTGCAATGACGGGTGGTATTTGTCAGAACTCTTGGAATGAACGGATGGTACTTGTCAGTACCCCTGAGTCACATTCGTATTTTGTGAACGTCCAGTTGGTCGTGCGTATGTTTTGGTTTTAAACTAAACAGATATGTGGATTTATCTAGAGTGGTTCTGTGCGTTTATCTAGGACGGTTCCTGCCAGAGATGATCTTGAACATCTGTTCGTCATCCGTAACACATAATTTTGTGATTAATTTAAATATTGTAAACTGTTTATTTATAACTAGTTAATATTTAATATCTTAAAAAATGTCAATGCTTTGTTCAATTTAAAATTGACCAATAAAAGAAATTGCGTTTCGATTGATTATGAAAGTGGTGTACTCCAATTTAGACATAGGTGGCGGGTTCACGTGATTACCACACCACAGGATTATTATGATGTTATAAAACAATGTAGACGCGCTAAATAATAAATTGATTTTACTAGAAATAAAACGAGAAAATTTCGTTTCAACAAAAAATCTACAAAACGCAATTAAAAAATGAGTAAGAAAAAATACTAACGGACAAAAAGTAAACTGGCTGAAAATATGTTGGATGAGGTTTTGCAAAAGTGCACGGTATACTATTTTATATAAAACATCGATGGAGGACACGGAACTTAAGACGTTAGGTTTATCACCTACATATCGGGGAAGATCGCCAAAATTTGAAAGAATCGCCCTGGCGCCTTTGTATAATGATACCAGACCTATTTCATTCGAAAAATATAAGGATATGGAACAGTTATTACCTTATATCTGTGCCTCAAGAATATTTCAAAACATTGCCACATAAAGAGCATAAATAAATAATAGCAATATCTTATGTTAAGTTTAACAATATATAAATATAATTAATGTTCAAAATAAAAAATACTACTCCTATTTTATTTCTTGTTATTATTTATAAACAAAATTGGATTAATACAAAATATATTTTAAGTGATATTTAATTTTTCATAATTGAAATTAAATGATTTTTACAATTGACTAATTATGAAAATGGTGTAAATCCGTTTACAGTCCGTAAATATATATTATTTTAGTTAAATTCGCCTAAAATAAATTTATATAATCAAATTACATATTGATAAATTAATAGAAACATTGACAGTCCATATTAATGATTGGTCCATATTAATCATTGTGTGAATTTTTGTTGAAAAGGTGATGATTAATGAACGTGATATTCGTTGATAATAAAAAAAGCTACAAAATGGAGATGACAATCTTGAAATTGAAGAACCTGAATCTAAAAAATTCAATCAAGAAATTTTAAATTTATTGACGAAATACATTGACTACAATATGATGCGTGCTTTGATGAATAAATATATTCAAAAGAAAAAGTTGCGTTTTTCTTTAACGTCACTGTTAGAAATCGGACATTTCAGATGCAACAACCTTAGTAGATAGCAACGAAGGTCCTGCAAAGTAACAAAATGTTTGAACATCAAGATTGTGATCACAAAAATGTAGTGTATAAATTTACTTTTGTCCAGCCAGTTCCTTATTTTATTGTTTTAAATAAACTATCAATTCTCTATTTCTAATTCTTTTGTCGATAAGATGTAGATATTTATAAAAAATCTATTGCTGCTTTAAAATAAAATTTCAGTTTATAAAAATTGTGCTCGTTATCGTATACACTACTATTTCAATCTTCTTTCGTTCTCCACTGGCTGTGGACAGTGATTCCCATTAATATTCGGACACTCTTAAAAAGACAAATAACTTTTTAAATATTGGACCTACATCGTATATACGACTTGGAGTTTTTTTTTGAGAAGTTAGAACAATTGGTTTGCTACATTACTAGAAAATTACAGAAGAAAATATTAGAGGAATTACAGAGAAAATACTAAAAGTTATATTTTACAGCATTTTTATTTGTGTGTGTGCCCATATTGAAAATTTAAAAAATATGTTTTGTAGAACTGTGTCAATTATATGTCTATGTATACATTGTGAAAAAATGGCAAGTATTGAAAGATATAACAATCCTTAGATTTAATACAGTTAGACACCGAAAACCGTGAAACACTACAATTTTTACCATTTTCAAATGTTTGTAGCTCATCGCAACGTTGACCGAATTTGATGAAATTTTCAGAATATGTGTAGTTGATACAGATCTACACGATGTACTTTCTAAATTTTCAATATAGGCCCACATAAAAAACCCGCTAAAACAGTTGTGGGTAAATATGACGTTAAGGGGAGGCGCCTCTGATGACCTTGACCTTAACATATGTTGTCAAGGACAACATTCTAAGTAACCCTCAAGAAGTTTTAGCCGGCGCTTGTTGTTTATTAAAAAGTTATAAACGAAGTTTTGGTAATTATTTAGAAAGAGGCACTCCTCTACGATTTTGATGAAATTTAAATATGTTATAGATTTCGACATTTTGAACAACTTTTTCCTTTTCACATTAAGGAGGGTTGCTTTTAGTTTTCGAGATATTCACAAAAAACTATTGCTAATACTGTATTGAATTTACTCTGGCGTGGTACCTGTTTACTTTTTTTGCAAACACGCTGTGGAGATGAGAGAGAAAACAGTTGTTCATTTGAAAACTTTCCAGCCGAATATCTCGAAAAGTATGAAAAATATTTAAAAAGTGTAACACACGTGTCCAAGGATTTCGAGAGGGAAAGAGGAGGGCAGTATCAGTTTCTTATTTGGATGGCATTTTCAAGGTCATTTGAAGGTCAACTTTATTTTTTCAAATGGGAACCTATATTTTTTATTATGGGATCTTATTGTACGTAAAAAGACCAGCAATTCTCGTACGATACTTTTATTTTTTATCAGCGCACTAGTTTCGGAGATATTTAAAGAGAAGTAGAGCGAGTCATATTTATACTGCGAGAAAGTTTGTAATTTCTTTATAACTATAACAAATTTTCAAAATGTTCTCTGTTGTTTTCTAAACAATAATACAGATGATTCTCAAATTCTGAACGAACATTTTTGAAGGTATCTGTTGGAATAGCTCTACATTCCTGTACAATTCTGCGACGCAAATCGTTGATGCTTTCAGGTCGTGTTTTATAAACAACAGACTTTAAGTATCCCCACAAAAAGAAGTCGACTGCAGTTAGATCTGGTGATCTTGGTGGCCACTCAATAACATCTCTTCTACCGATCCATCTTAGTGGGAATCGATTGTTTAACCACTGGCGAACTGGTAATGTGTAATGCGGGGGAGCATCATCATGTTGGAAAAGTTCTTCATTCAACAAAAAATTGCCGTTTTCATCTCTTTGGTTTTCAAGACTTTCTGTTATAAGTGGATCAATGATGTCGTCCAGTAAAGTTAAATACAGTTTGCCATTCAAATTCTCTTGGAAAACAGAGGACCTATAATCAAACATTTATTTTTTCCGGCCATTGAGTATTACTTTCTCTAATAAGATGTGGATTTTCGTCACTCCAATAACGACAGTTATGACGATTTACAGCATCATTTAAGAAAAAAGTGCATTCTACACTAAAACAAATGTTTTTAATTAGATTAGGAGTGACGTTGATCATATTTGTTAATTCCTCACAAAACTCAATCAGCCTGTCAAAGTCATCTTCCAATAACTTTTGATGCAACTGCATTTTATAAGGATGAAACTTTTTATGTTTAAGTAATTTGTGCACAGATCCCACTGATACACCAGTTACCATTGAAACTTGTCGAATTGAAATACAGTAAAGTCGCGTTTACTGTCCAACAGCCTGTGTTTTGCACGGACAGTGATCGCATACCGTCGTTATTTTTTTATGACTGCGTCTTTTTAAATTTGTCACCGATCCTGTTTCCTTAAACTTTGCAACTAATTGTGACACGTACGTATGAGAAACATGCGTATCAGGATATCTCTCATTAAATGTAGCAGCAGTTCGACGAGCACACTCATCAGCTCCATAAATAAAAATTATTTCTACTCGTTCTTCTAAAGAATACACCATTTTATACAATTAATTGTACTACGATATAATATCTCTTATTACGATGATTCACACTTGACTAAATAGTATAATCTTATATTGAAACATAGACAACATAAACAAGAGATCAATAGAGGACAATTTTGTTTTCAAACGGTGCGTGCTAGTACAACTGGAAAACATCAACGATTTGCGTCAAAGAATTTTACACAATAGTATGCCTCGCTCTACTTCTCTTTAAATATCTCCGAAAGTAGTGCGCGGATAATAAAAGTTTCCATTTGAAAAAAAGTTGATCTTCAAATGACCTTGAAAAAGCCACTCAAATAAAAAACTGATACTGCCCCCCTCTTTCCCTCTCGAAATCCTTGGACACGTGTGTTACACTTTTTAAATATTTTTCATACTTTTCGAGATATTCGGCTGGAAAGTTTTCAAATGAACACCCTGTATAAGATGAGCTTTCAATTTTCAAAGATTACTCTTGGATTTTCGTATGTGTGGTCGTAATCTTTGCATTGTAGTTGTCATCCAGAATTTGATATAGTAACGGAAAAATCATGCGAACAGATTGAGTTGTGGTTAGGTCGTGGGAGGGGGCGGAGAGGGCCGGCCCAACCACGCAGACAAAAATCCAGGAGTAGTCTCTCAAAATTGAAAACTCATTTTATATATGTATGATCAGAGAGTGAGACCCTGTTTCCTTTCTGATCTCCACAACATGTTTACAAAAACAGTAAACTGACGCCGCACAGTGGGCCGGATTGGGATTAAGTGTGACATTGACTCGTAACTTTTAATTCGTAAAAGGTATGGACGCGAAACTTAGACTGGACAATGTAGTAATGTCAGATTAAGAATTAGTTAAGAAAATATTTAAATAAAAATAAATTTTTAAAAAATACCACGTTTTTAAAACGGACTAAAAAGTATAAAATAATTTAAATAAAAAACGGACTAAAAAGTATAAAATAATTTTAAATAAAAATAAATTTTTAAAAATCTGTTTAAAAAACGGACTAAGAAGTATAAAATAATTTTTCATAGCCCCGTACAGGTTCCTAACCCCATACAGATTCCTAACCCCATACAGATTCCTAACCCCATACAGATTCCTAACCCCATACAGATTCCTAACCCTATACAGATAGTCCTGAAAATTTGTGATTGTGAATTTTTAATAGCTATGAAAATACTTGTGAGATTTAAAACGAAAAACGTGGGGCGCAAGATAATAGTAAGGAGTGTAGAGAGTAGCTGTCGTTAAGAAAACTCACACAACCGTTAATATCATTTGCAGTGCAATCAAATTGTTAGTGACTTAGGTGAACTATTCATGCATCAATTATCTATCGCATGCGCCCCACGTTTTTCGTTTTAAATCTTATAAGTATTTTCATAGCTATTAAAAATTCACAATCACAAATTTTCAGGACTATCTGTATGGGGTTAGGAATCTGTATGGGGTTAGGAATCCGTATGGGGTTAGGAACCTGTACGGGGCTATGAAAAATTATTTTATACTTTTTTTTTTAAGTTATACGTTATACGTTTTTTAAACATATTTTTAAAAATTTATTTTTATTTAAAATTATTTTATACTTTTTAGTCCGTTTTTTATTTAAATTATTTTATACTTTTTAGTTCGTTTTAAAAACGTGGTATTTTTTAAAAATATATTTTTATTTAAATAATTATTTTCAGCTTTTTAGTCTTGTGTGTGTGAAATTTTTTCTTTGTATTCTTGATTTTTTTTTTGTATTTTTCTTAAATTATCTGTAAGCTAAGTTACGCAAGGTCGATATGCTTGTATTCGTGCGACAACTGAACTCTGTGGTCCTCGAGACCCGCTTTTATATCTGAAAACATCTTAAGCGATGCCGGTCATCGCAACAATGTTGCTTAGGGTACTATGCCGCAAAGAACGCGGCGGCATCGGTACCATGCCGAAAAGAGCGCAAGGCTCGAGCAGCCTTCGCGGCAACATGCCTTGATCGGCAAACACACACGCATACTGTCAGCGGCAACTTCTTACATATCCAAATGACAGAGAAAAATCAGATCAGCAAGGCTGAAATCAAAATTCAATGAGATTATTAGGTTTTTGAAGTGAAACTTCTTTGGTATATATTGCAAAGAATAATATATATTATTTCGGTTGAGACTTTTTCTTTTTTTTTCAAATTCAAAAGACTACATACGTCATGTGGTTGGGCATACCCTATATGCTTTGGGTCAAGCTTTTTGAAAATTTCGTTATTTTTGCGGTAGGACGCACCGTTCTCGAGATACAGCAATTTTTTTTTTTGAGGTGTAAAATTTCAAACTTTGATAATTATTCCTTTGGTTTGTTATGGTGGACCTATGTACCAAATTTCAAGCTTGTAGGTCAATGGGAAGTACCCAAAAGGTTTTGATGATCTGTCAGTCAGTCAGTCAGTCAGTCAGTGACAAATTTAGCGAGTTTTGAGGTCCTAACCTACTAATGTTGGAAGATTATAGTTTTGTCAATATTGAGACCTGATAGCATTTAACAAGTGTACGAAATTACATCTCTCCATCTGCCTCCAGTGTCGATTTATAAGCCTCTAAAAAACGGCTAAGTTGTTTCGTGTATTTATTTTATTTTTTTTTCCTGAGCAAGTCATAAAAATAATATGAAAATACTTGTAAGGTTTAAAACGGAAAACGTGAGCCGCAAGATAATATTAAGGAGTGTAGAGAGTAGCTGCCGTTGAGAAAACTCACACAACAGTTCATATCATTTGCACTTTATCTGCTTTTTTTTTATTTAGTCTTATGTGTGTGATATTTTACAATCGATTTTAAACATAGACGAGATTATAACAAAGACATGTAGTACATTTCAGACGGTATTACGACGCGTTATATCGAAAAAAAACGTGGTAACAAACGCCGTGGTAAAATGTCAAAGATAAAGGTCCGACGGAGAATTTCGGTGTAACTGTTCTTTCGCTTGGTAAACAAACATTATAGTATAATAATACGTAGTAACTTTGTAAACACCGCACGGAGCACACTAAGCTCCTTCGGTGCGAAGCGTGTCAGTGGAGTGGGGATGAGTCAGAGTGGGAGCCGAGTGGCTACTACCGACCGTCGCGCGGAGAGGTGTAACGGTTAAATTTTTAATAGTTTATATCTCCTAAACGCATAGGCTTTTTAAAATATCTCTCTCGCTCTCTCTCGCGCGCTCTCTCTCTCTCTCGCTCTCTCTCGCGCGCTCTCTCTCTCTCTCTCGCTCTCTCTCGCCCGCCCCCCCCCCCCCCCCCCCCCCCCCCGCCCCCTCTCTCTCTCCCCCTCTCTCTCCCCCGCTCTCTCTCCCCCTCCCCCTGTCTCTCCCCCTCTCCCCCCTCTCTCCTCCCTCTCTCCCCCCTCTCTCCCCCTCTCGCTCCACCCTCTCCCCCTCTCTCCCCCTCCCCCTCCCCTCTCTCCCCCTCTCTCTCCCCCCTCTCTCTCTATCTCTCTCTCTCTCTCCCCCTTTCTCTCCCCCCCTCTCGATCTCCCCCTCTCTCTCTTTCTCTCTCTCTCTCTCCCCCTCTCTCCCTCGCTCTCTCTCTACAGCTCGACGTCCCAACCAGTGATGCGCTTTTTTCGCGCATGCGCGACGATTCTAGCCTCAGTCAAGTACAAAAATCGGGTATCTTGGCCGCTCCGCTAATTTCTAGCCTCCGCTAAATGTTCCCGCCAATCATACTCTCCCACTATTTTCCCTCCAATAGTCCCCCACAAACTTCGGACGCAGATACGTTCCTGCCGAAACTCGCGCATGCGCGAAAAAAGCGCCCCGTAACACATCACTAGTTCCAATTAGTCCGCATGAGTCTCATCTGTCACGTGACAAAAGTAATAAAAAAACATGGTAAAAAAAATGAATAAACTGTTAAAGCCTATAATACATAAATTCGTATAATTGTGTATACATACTGGTATTTGTGAATATATCTGAAATGTGTTGTCGGATGGTCTGGAACTCCTCGTCGATTTGGTAATAGCAGGCAGCTGTATCCACGGACGATAAATCTGAAAATGAGTTAGTTTTCGATCGCTGAAATAATCTATCACACTATTTACAAATTTGGGAATGTCTGATATTTCTGAGCCCTTCACAAAAAATTTTATCAAAATTTCAAAATTTAAATAAAAATAAATAACAATTTCAAGGAAATATTTAACGTAAAATATTCAATGACATACCTGGTGATTTGGCGGCTTCCCTGTGAAAATCATCATTAACGAACTGCTTCTTTTTACTACGTTTTTTTTTGTACACATTATTTCTGACACTTTCAAACACAGACTGTTCGAATTCTAATCTCGTACTCGATATTTTTATTTATTACCTATATATATAGCCTATATATAGTATAATAATACGTAGTAACTATGTATACACCGCACGGAACTTGAACGCACACTGACCTCCATTAGTGCGAAACGGGTCAGTGGAGTGGGGATGAGTCAGAGTGGGAACACGTAGTAAAGTGGGGACGCTGAACGCGATGACGTCACGCGCGGAGGGGTGCAAGGTTAAATTTATTTATAATTTATATCTCCTAAACGCATAGGCTTTTTTAAAAATTTTTTTTAAATATTGCATTGTCATCCAGTTCTGAGCTATGTTTAAAATTTCAAGTCTCTAGCTCATCAGGAAGTTAGTTTAAAATCAATTGCAAAATTTGTACCCCCACAAGCAGACAGACAGACAGACAGACAGACAGACAAGAAAACGAGCTAATAAAAACGTGGTAAAATAAAATACATCAATGTTATTATTATTATTATTATTATTATCGTCATTAGTATTATAATTATTATTAGTATTATCAATATTATTATATTTCATGTTATTTAATTATTAATTTTTGTGCTTCTGGATCTAATTCCTTAATTTTTTTAGTACACGATTTCATTCTAATAGTGCTCATGTATGGATCTTATGGCAAAAGGAGGCGATATAATATATCTGTTCCTATTCTGGAAGATTTTCTAGTGTTTCTCGTTCTAATTTGTCTAATTTATTACAAGTCAATATTATCAATCATAATAAATTATAAAATAATTTGCAGTATTCTGCGTATAATATTAAAAATATATGTTTTTAAAAAAATAAATACCTGTAATATGATATAGAATTTTTTAATTAATTCTTCATCAATTCCAGTTATTTGTGATGATAATTGTGTATTAGAGCAGTGTTGCCATCGTTGGATGAATCCCATCCTTGCTTCATATGATCGATGTACAAACCTATCTTTTCTTTAAATTCTTTTTGAATTTGTTTTTTTTTCCTTCCGTTGTTTTTTTAGATCATCGGTATTCGCAGCCCATTTTTTGAATGATAAATTGTACGATATGTGGAGTAAACATTCTATGTTCGCTACGCGACAGACGCTCCGCTCGCTATTCCAACGTTAATAGCTTTAAACAGTAATAATTTAAGAAGCGGATCGAGGAGGTCATTAATTCTTTCACGATTATTTAGAGGAAGGTTTACTAAAAATATTCCAATTTGTTAGAAACTGGGATATCCTGAGACTTGAAAGATATCCCTTATCGATTATAAAGAATTTTTATATATAGACTTTTAATATATTATGCAGACTAATTAATAATGTAAGATACGATTTCTTATTGCATAAATCTGCTCTTCAATTTAAAAAAAAAGCGAGAGAAAATATTAAATAGCAACGTCAGGGCATCACATCAAATCACAGCAATTTTTCTCGTGAAAAATACTCCTCTTAAAACGCCCAACTTTCAATGATTATTACAACTATAATATTTATTAAATTGTACTATTTTCTTCATTTCCGAGGTCTATGGACATTTGGGAAGCAATGTTCATATATTAGATATCGATACGAGAAAGTTCGTTTTAGGGGTAAAAGTCACACCTTTCCCCAATCCGGCCCACTGTGCGCCGTGCCGGAACAGGCTTATATTGCCACGGAGCGTGCACGAATACGGAAAATTCATTTCAATACTAACGATAGTTTTTTGCAATTATCTCGGAAACTAAGTCCGAGCGCCAGGTAGATGTATAGAGAAAAGTTGTTCAGAAAGTTGTCCTTGACAACATATGTCAAGGTCAAGGTCATCCAAGATGCCTCCCCTAAACGTAATATTTACCACCAATTGTTCTAACTGCTAAAAAGATCCAAGTCGCATGATCCAAGATTAAAAAAGTTGTCGTTGGTTTAAGGGTATTCGAATATTAATGGGAGTCACTGTAGATATTTATAAAAAATTCATTAAAATTCATTGGTTAAAAATAAAATTTCAGTGTGTGAAGGTTATGCTGGTTATTGTATACATTACTAATTAAATGTTCTTTTGTCCTCCTTTTGTTGTGATTGTTTGTGCGGCCATTTCTGAAGATATGCTTTTCTGGGTGTAGTAAGTAAGTCAACGTTTTGTTCCTCGGAGCAAGTAGATCGCGTTACACGTGGAAACACCAGGGATTATGTAATAGAAGGTCACATGTTTGCCAACTCGTGGAAGATCGAGGAGTTGAGGTCAGACACGTGGAACACGTTTCTCTCTTGTCCGGGAGAGGCACACGCGATCACAGTCTACGTACAGTCTACACGTAAGGAGAAATCTACGCATACACGTGCAATCGAATCCGCGATTACTTATACTGCTTGTCTCTCGATAGTCTCAACACTGACGAACGCGTGAACATCGCAGTTCTTCCTGTCTTTATTTTTCTTTTTAATATTATACTGATATTTATTCCTTTCTTTAATTTGATAAAAATAATTATAACTGACCCAGATATCCTTCGATTCACGCTGACGATCAATACAACAAAAAGGAAAGAAGCAATCGAAACATTGCTAATCTAACTTGAATTATATAGACAAAAAGTGTAGTACCGAAATGTTACTATAGTACTTTGATCTTGACTTGAATAATGGAACTTTTAGCGACGAGTTCGCCACCGTTTTTCTCTGAATGTTGATAAACTTGATCGCAATCTTCTTTGTGGTTACCTTAAAGCACGCTTCGGCAAAGTTCGACGTACCAGAAAACACTCTTCTATTCCTTATCTGTGTAGAACGCCGGTAATGCAATACCGTTGCAATACATTTACATTTGCAACAGTTGAGCCCATGATGGAACGACCCATCTTCATATGTAGTTTGTCTAATAAAGGAAATCAGTTAATGATTATATTCTCGAAAATGTATTTGTAGCAACACACACTGTCATCGCGCTTAATTCATTTACAAAAATTGGATTCTGGAGCACAATAAAATAAGAGAGGAAACTCTTAACGCCATGCCGTATTACTATTCCTACGACATGCATGAATGAATCTGGAGTAAGAGCACGGTGCATTTACATGTTAAACGTATTAAATGTTTTCTTTTGTACTGACAGTAATTATTTCACAGCGATTCAAACCTCTGGAAGGGAATGTTAATCGGACAATTTATTTAACCAATTCGTTTTGTAAAAAATGCGTGTTCATACCAAATACATAATTACAGCATGCGTAAAGTTAAAAAAAATGTATACTGGTACAAAATGTATTGCTAGCCTAACAAATGAAGGCGAGCTTTGAAGGTGAATACTAATATATCAGCTTCTTCCGTTTATTCTTGAACTTGAAATCCTATCGTAGTTGAGGTACAATTAGGTTTTCGTACAAAAACTGTCGATGTAATAATTGCAATGGTTCCTGGAAAATTTCAGTGTAGAATTACATGAAACATAATAATGTTAGAAGAGATACATGTTTGGTAGTGCGAAATATGATGTGTTTAAGTGTTTAAGAACATGTGTAAGTCGTTTATCGCCGATCAAATAATTCTCACGTCTATAGAATTTGTATAGAAACGAGTCGAAAGAGTAAAATGTGGCAATATTATGAACGGGTATGATTATGCAAATTATACTAACCACGAAATTATATAATTCTCGAATAAAAATTCTTTAAGGAATATCGAACGGTTTTGCTCGAGTTGCATTTTCAACAAAAAATACTAATTTTAAAAGTATATATTATACTCGTAACACTCGTTTTCCTTTACAGTCTTCTCCAATTTCAGTTTAATTTTTCAATTTTTGTTCGCATTTATTATAAATCATTTTTTCTCGGGCTTATCGCCCTTTTCTTTACATTTAATCATGTAAATTTCCTTCGACGCGCCGTTCCGACACGTGTCATTTCTCCCTCTTTTTTTTCAAACGACGCGACTCATGGTAGTATTCATACTCTGACGTAATTGTTTTGATGTGGTTAGTCATCGAAGTCCTTGTTTTCAATGAATGGGACGCTGTGATCACGAAGGATTCACTTCACAACAAAAACTGAAGAGAATCGTTGAAGCAACTCAAAAACAGCTTGAAGCATGTGGTTAAAAATAGAAGCTCGCTACCCACATGTCAACCAATGCCAAATAAATAACCAATGTCTAAATGTTTCACGAAAGTGTTCAGTTAGTTTCGTCTCTTAATCGATAGGTAGTTACTGTCCAATAATAGATTCCGCAATTACGCTAATATATATAATTGAACTAACGACGAGGCAACCAATCGCGACAATGGATACTTCGCGTTTAGTCACAGAATTCTAATGATAAATTTTTCGAATGAAACAAAATATTGAAGATGTTGCTTTTAAAACAGAAAAACGTGGTAAAAACATAAAGTTTCTCCCCGTGAAAGTAAACATTCGCAACTGGTAACTCGTAACACCGGGCAAGATGCATGATATAATCTTTAAATCGAAAAGTGCAGCATTCACTACGTATGTACATGCTTACTTCCAGAATATAATGTGAAAGTTACATCATTGGTGATAAAGGAAAAAAATGACACGGTAAAAGTATCTTCTTACAAATTTGAACCTTATTTAGACCTCGCTTAAGCAGTCATTTTGATACTATTCTTCGCTATGAATGTTAGCGTTAACAATGTTTTTTCACCGAGGAGAATTGCCATAATGCTACATGACCATTTACGAACCACACAGAATTAGTTTGGTTGACTAATTATTCTTCTAGAAAGTTTATCTAACTGTTTCGTATCATCGAAAGGTAAATAACTACGCGGAATGAATCGTCAAAACGTCTAACACTTAAAATAATTAACGAATTTAATGAAACTTACTACGACACAAAAATATTCGAACAGATAATTTAAGTTGATAAATTTTGTGCATGTTATATTACTTGTCTTAAGAGCTTCAGCGTACATCGAATCATTTTTCAATAATATGAAATACTAATAGAATATTTTGTTATTTTTTCTATAAGCTTCTGTTCGCTATAACTAACAATATTGGAAGTTCTGATATCAAATATCTATCTAATAGAGAATCCATGGAGTTTCAATCGGATGTTCCTAGGTAAACCTATCTCAAAATAAAATAATCTCAAACTCCTTATTACATCTTCAAAAATAAATGCTAAACTGTGCAGACAGTAGAAGAAATTAAGAATGTTGCTAAATTATTTGCAATTTACTAAAGTTACTAAAAGAAGAAATACGTGTTAGTTGAAGCCCTGTTTACAATTTGCTTACAAGTGATATTGATCAGTTTTATTTTGCATAAACATCCGCTACTATTATATTTTATGTAAATTGTGAATATTATTATGAATGTTTTTTAATATAAGTATAGTTATTTCAGATGCTATAAATATACATATATATTTCAAAGAAGGATAAGTGAAACTTTGCAAAGTAGAAAAAGTGAAATTGTTTTAGTGTCGAAATCTTTGAATGAGTAACAACTGCATTTGAATGCGCTCTTAAACCACGGACAATCTCTAAACATTCCAATGCGGTATGCTCGACATAAATAATTATTTTCAATATATCACCTTCCTAATAAGTAGACTGCGGATTTTGAAAAAATGGAAAGACATTAGAAGAATTTGAGAATATTGTTAGATCGTTTTCGACCTTTTCACTTCTTTGTCGAGTGTGACTCGACATCAGAGAAAAAAGAATGTAAATAAAATGGGTTCTTATATGTGCTTGGTTCTTCCTTTATTTATTTAATTATCTTATTTTTTAGTTAAAACAAATATAAATTACAACAAAGTCTGATAGCTATATTTAATATAATTAGTAAATTGTTAATAGTTAATTGCTAATGTAATTAGTAATTGTTTAAAATAAGTAGCAGTCGAGGAACTATCCTTTGAAGTAAATCAATCAAAATACTTCAAGTAGTAGGGAGTTGTTGGCAAAAAATTGAAAAATAATTCGGAGTGCAAAGGGTTAAGATGCTTCCAAGAGAAAATACATTTCAATTTAAGTTGAGTTTCTTGCAATCGGCTTGGACAATGTTTATTTTATGTAAAGACCCGCGCAGTCTACTACTAACAAGACTTACCACATACATATCGATTTGATACGTGTACCATAAGAACTGGATATACGTAGTTCTGATACATGCAGGAATGCGCGTTCACAGTGCATACGTGCTCGTCCGTGGAAATGTAAATTTTGATATTTTGCAGATAAACAGTCAATACCTTGGTACGAACGAGTATGTATTCAACACCTCTGCGTGTTCCTGTATACACGTCCCACGTGTTTCTTTCTATTGGTGGAAGAGTTAACCACTGGCCGTTGATATAGTACACAGAGTATTCAGTAGTATATAAGGGAGATTGTTTGGTACGAGCACGCATAACCGAGGGAGTCATTCGATAATACGTTTGCACACGACGCGACGGGGCAACCTCTTTCTCCACTTGTTCGGCTGTTTCGGCTGTTTCGACTGTTTCACGATTATCGCAGAAATTCCTAGTCGGCACATCGAAGCGAACCTTGGTTGGGGGTAACTCGTCCCTCTTCCACTCAGAGATTCATTCTAGTGGTTCTCTCGAGAAAAAGCGGGTCGAACTTGATCGGTGAACAACGACACTGCAGAACGAGATCCAGAAATCCAGAAATTTAACCTTTGCACTAGCGAATTAACATTCGCGCTATTGTTGAAATCGGATCAAACTGTCATCGAAAAAACAGAACGCGCGACTGCAGTTAAAAGTAAATAGCAATCAGTTTCTATCAGAGAAGAAGCATTTGGAATGCCGGCAAGTTTCGCCATGGGTGCATCTTGGGTTACATTGACCCTATCCATGTGTTTGTTGACAATCATTCTACTGCTGGCTGTGAGACGCTGCAAGTTTCTCTATGCCCTGCGGAAAGTGCCTTGCCCTCCAGCGTTTCCCATAATTGGGAATGCTTATCAGTTGTGCTGCAGCCCGGAACGTAAGTAGAAATTCATGCATACAAACTATCCATATCTATCCCTCTTTAAACGACTAACCCTTTATGACTATTATACTTAGACCATGCCAATTAAATACATCAATACCATTCAACTCTTTATTTAGTTGGCATCTCATTGTTAGATACAAAAGCGTTTTGCCATATGAAGAAACGGAACAAACGAAATGTATTAAGTTCGTCAAGTGATCAATTGTTCAAATGTCTTTGCAAATTGTGACTCAAAGTTACCTATCCAGTGTTAAACAACATGAAAAAAACGTTACTCTGTAATATATAGAGTTATCCAAAAGTACCTTTAGAATGTTGAATGAGAATATCTGTCAAACCTACAATGTTAGACAATTTTAACAATGGAGTCGTATACGATTGAAGAGCGTGTTAAAATTATTAAAATTTATCTTGCAAATCAGTGTTCAATAAAAAATACCCATCGAAAACGAGAATGAAGATGCAGTTACAGTGAATGGTGCACGTTATAATGAAATGATTATTGATTATTATTTATGGCTGAAATTAAATGGAATCGACATAAACAATGTTTATCTTCAACAAGACGGAGCTAAGCCACACACAACGCGTGAAAACATCACTTTATTGCGATCGAAATTCAATGGTCGATTAATTTCAAGGAACGGTGATTGGTGATGTTCGAATTGATGTCTGTAAACATGGTCGTGGTGGTCATTTGACAGATATCGTCTTTCACGCATAATTGTCATAGATGATACCTGATAATTAGATAAAAAAACCAATAAAATTAAAAATAGTATGTTTTTTATTTAAAAAAACTTCCTATAGTCTATTTTGGATAACCCTATACTACACAATATACAAGCTTTTATAGGCGGCATCCGTTTAGTTAATTATTCGATGTTATTTTCATTTGTTCGAGATTATCGTTCATCTTTTGCTGTTACTCTTGCAGCCATTTACATCGTGTGTAAATATTTAATGAAAATATCGGTAAGCTAAGAAAAAACAATTAAGAATTTAATTTTTGTTCGGATTTGAAAACGGTCCTGTTGGAGTATGTCTACCGGAGACAAATAAAAAGCTGAAGCAAATAGTTTTGGACGACGTTATTTCCGAATTTCAGTCTTTCAAAATACATGTTCAAATTATAATTATAATCTGAAGGAAAGAAATTATTCAAATATGGAAATAATAAATTTAGTTTTCCAACTTTTTGCTTTATATTCCGAGTGTTGGAATATGTAGAACAGAACAATCACTTTATTATTTGTAAGCTGAAAGAGGAAGGGAATCGTTCAACGAAGTATTACAGTTACGTAAAAAATGCAATTTCCAATGATCGCATAATTTTAGTTTAGGAATTTGCATCAGTGAAAAGCTTAATTTTAGAACTACAATACAATAATGTATTGGTTTTTTGGGATACATTCGTATAAAAAGATATAATGAAAAGCTTTTCTTTAAAAGATGTCTAACTATTCGTGGACGCTAGTTTAATTAATATGGTAGTTGATATGGATAGATGATTGTTGCCCGTATGACAAATTCACGGAATATAGAAAAACTGCATGGTATCTACATTAATCTTAAATTTTCAATGAAACTTTAGATTTAAATATGCCTAAAATATTAATGTTTTTATACATTTATTTTTCAATTTGACACGATTACCTCGACAGCGAAAGCGAAGAAACAGTTAGGCCGTCCACACACGGGTCGATCGGCGATTCGGTCGACGCGATTCCAGTCGCATGCGATTCCCTCCTCCACGTGACTTCCAATGCAAATGAATGGAGAGCACGGGTCGATTCGTGGTCGACTGAAATCGCCGCGATTCTAATCGCGTGAATGATCTTGAATCATAGATCGTTGAATTCGTCTTGAAACGCTCTTGGTGGTGGATAAAAAAATGTATCATTCCATTTAAAAAAAGAAAGTTGACCTTCATCTTACCTTGGTGTGTCCACCGGGAAAAATAAAAGTTCCACCACATGATGTCCCCCTCGGTATTGAACAACTTTCATCTGAAACATTTTTGCGTATAATCAATATTTTCGGAGATTTTCGACTGTAACGCTTTATAATTTCCATCCTGTATGTAGGTATGTATGTGTGTACATATTTTGGAAATAAGTTCTCCGCTCTAAATATAAAAAGCAAGTGAAATTGCGCGAGTTCACATGCGAATGAATCGGAGGGAGAAAAGAGAAAAACAAGATTTATCCACCTCGGACCTCGGATGTATCGAATACTGAAGATAATCGTGAGGCACTTGTGAGCAACAAGACGAAAGAAGAAACAGGTCGAGGTCGTCTGCGCTCTGAATAACACTACTGTTGCGTATAATTGCATATAATTCTATGAAATTTCATATATTTATTTATTATTCATATATTTCATATGTTTTATATACAAAAATATATGAAATTTCATATAGATTGTACAATATATATGTATCACCCGAATTAGTTATAAACTATTTGGCGTATGAAGAAATATTTAAATCGAAAAGTCGTATGGCCTATCATAGTGTGTGTACAACATTAATAATTAGTTTTGCTTTTGTATCGAGATATAAAGATCAGCTCGAGCTTCTTCTGCTTTTATTGCACAGGATCAATTTTAATCTCGCGATTGAACAAAGAGTAATTGAATCCTGAGTAGAAAACTTGAAGGGTACTCAAAAGATTCTGAATGCAAGCAATACATTTGCATTTGCATAATCAATTGATAAGCGCAAGTGAAGTGTTTCTTGAGTTTGTTACGAGCCAGGGTCGCGAGCAGCACGAGTGGCCGGCGAGTGGGTGTTAACCCGGTAATGTAATATCTATTTGTTAGTTAAAATGCGCGGACGAACCCAATGCGTAATTGGGGAGCCGCTAGGATTATAGACAGCGAGGACGAACCTGACGCGAAATCAGGGAGCCTCTAGGAATGTGATCAAGCGCAGACGAACCTGATGCGAAATCAGGGAGCTGCTAGGAAGTTGTAGAACAGCGCGGACGAACCTAATGCGTAATTGGGGAGCCGCTAGGAGGTTGGATAAAAGCACAGACG
>CM052268.1:10305522-10358505 GCA_028455795.1 Lasioglossum marginatum
TATTTAAATACAACGACGAGATCGAGCGCACCGGCTCAGCCGGAACACACTAAAAAAGAGAAAATAATTTTTTTGCTGGTTCTCCATAATCCAGTTAAATGATTAATAATATTTTTCCCCAAAATTTTAACCAATTAGTTCAAAATTTCTTCTGTTATAAAATTAGTGTCGGAATCGATAGAAAAATTTAATATAAATTTAAATGAAATCATGACATTAGTGACTAACTAAAAGCGTGGAGCATTAACTATATTGACGTAATCTTCGTGGGCGCTCCACGCTTTTATTTATAGTCACTAATGTCATGATTTTATTTAAATTTATATTAAATTTTTCTATCTATTCCGACACTAATTTTATAACAGAAGAAATTTTCAACTAATTGTTTAAAATTTTGGGGAAAAATATTATTAATCATTTAACTGGATTCGGTATTTTATGGAGAACCAGGTAAAAAATTATTTTCTCCTTTTTAGCGCATTTTAATGGTTTTTAAAAAGTTTTGTTTTATATATTTTATTCATATTTCAAATAGTTTACAAGTAATTTAGATTGCAGACTTGGGTGAATGATCCTGTACGAGAGTGTGTATTGAAAGAATTACGTGTAATACGCGAAAGAGAAAATTGTAAAACATGCAGTTCTATGCAGTCCAAATGTGCATTCTACTAGAACTTAAGATATTAGTAAGCAATAATTGTAAAAACCACAACCGAAAATAGTTACGATTGAATTTTTAAAACCAAATATCCTTATAATGGTTAGATACTGCAAAAACATTATGTCGTTGCGTATGAAACATCCGAATTAGGATGAAGATTTAGAATTAGTGAAAGATTAGTGAAGAATTAGAATTAGTAAAATTAGTGAATTAGTGAAGATTTAGATTTAGAATGCACCATTAGAATGCAAATATGAAGTGGTTTCTGAACTTTATGTTATTACGCTCCCCCTTTTAAAAAATACTTGTTAGAGTACGCCCCCCCTTTATAATTTAATGTTGTATTCTGAAAGTTTTTTATTTATATGTATAAATTTGTTTATTTATATCAATAGACGCGCAGTGGTTTAAGTGGTAAGGCTCACGACTACGAACACCGTGGTCCCGGGTTCGAATCCCGCCGGCACCTCTGAAAATACAGTTCATTAGAAAAAGGTTTTCATGTGATATCTTAACTGTGGCGCCCCAAGATGGTTCGGAACCCATCTTAATAATAAACTATAGGTCCCGCTGAAATTAGGCGTTAGTGAGAGTGGGAAGGGGGGAGAGAGTGGTAAATGGATTTGAAACCCTGAGGGGACCAAATATCATTACTTTAACTTTGTTTATTTATATCTGTTAGTCTATGAAAATTAGATTTCAGTGAAAATTTTCGCGTCTCCTTTTGAACTAGTCTGCGCGTCCTATTTAAGATTGAAATACCTCTTATATATGTAAATTAATTATTTCTGTACATAGGTAGAGAATGACGAGCTGCATCGAATAGTGCATAGAGACATATGTACTATATGTTTCTATTTTTAAAAATTGAAGGTAATCTTGAAATTTCCGAAACTTTTTCACCAAGAAAAACACTGCTATTATCATATTATAGTCCTCTTTATACCGAAAAACTTTTCAAGTCCTATCTTCAGTTTCCATTTACATATCGAACTTTCCTTTTAAATAAAGTTTATTTCATCATCAGTCGATATGATTGTAGTTGTAAAGGAATAGAAGGGTTGTGGAAGGAGGTGAAAAATAACGGCACTAGAATTGATCGTTAAGTGTTTCAGGAGAAGTCCACATGTCCAGTTTATTAAAACTTATATAATCGAACGAACCCGACACCACTTAACGCTAACTTAAGAAATAGAAAACAAAGGAACAATTAGATAAGGTCTTAGAAGCGCAATTAACAAGCGAAGCTGTAGTTAAGACACTGTTTACCGCTCAAGCGAAGCGAGAGTGTTATGAGCAACTGTTTTAAGCACAGAAAAAGATAGACGGCCAGAGAAGCGCAATGGCCTTAGAATTTAACCGCTCAAGCAAAGCGGGAGTGCTTAGAGTAAGGTTTGATAGCAACTGACTCTTCGGGCAATCAGCTGTGCCCGAGGAGTCAAAACGACGGGGGGAGAGCTAAAGAGAGGCCTCTATGGTAGCGAGTCCTTATTATGTTTTTGGCAACCCCGTCACCTCTCTCCCCTGTCCTAAACTAACTCGCGTGACGTCACGTAGCTCGCGCGATCCGCAACAGTAGTGTATTCGTTTTATATGAATGAAAAAATTAACATACTGACGATAACATTATGTGATGTTTGGTCAAAATGGTGGAAGAAGCTCAAAAATATAGATGACAATTTACTAAACGAGGAAGGTGAACGACCAAAAGAATTAAATAATTACCATATTATAATCGAAAAAGTCGTCATTTTTTGACAGAATATGACGATTACACAATGATGCTTATAGTACTTTAATCAATAGGTTTTATTACGAGAAAATTATAAAGATATTTCTAAAAGAAATCGCAAATGAACCCAGATAGCACCGGACGTCCGTGCAGAGCTTTCCGTGCGTTCCAGGGACGCCCGGATAACGTGCACATGACCCGGATACGTCCCAGATAGGTCCTACAATGGTCTCAGTTAGAATGCGGAATGTCCATAGAACGTCCGGCTGGACATATTCAGAACGTTAACAGGACGTTTATAAAACATTTAAAAACCTGTAAGAAATGTTTTCCTCTAAAACGTATGTGTATAATAAATATCAGATTAAATTGAATCAAAATTTCATTTATTATCATTTATTATTACTATTGTACATACTACTGTCACGTTCTCATGCACCAAAGCATGGAACGCGCCCGATTTCTACTCGAAATCGCACCCTTGACGCTGCCGGCTGACGCGTAAGGGTGCGTTTATACTCGCGGCAAGCCACGGCAAGCCCGAGCCGAAACCCATAAATTTCCAGCTCGGGTTGACGGCTCCCTGCTGTGCGAACACGGGAAAAAGGTTTCCATGGGCTCCACGGCTTCTCTAAGCGAACTACCGATAGCTCTCCTTTAAGACATCGTGGAAATAGGAAACGTTCCTGCCACTTGGTGTGAATTCTTGTTAAATAATAATCTAAAATAATTATTAGAAAATATATCAGACACACATCTCCTTGTTCTGCAAATTTTTCCACCGGTTCAAGCGTGTGAAAAAATTTTTAAAAATATAGTCGTATTCTACGTAAACTTGCACAATTTCAAGAAAATTGTGGTTCCGCGGAAAAAATTTTTTACCTACCTTGCTTCTTGTGTAATTGAAAATATAACTATGGAAAATAGGTATCTAATTGAAATTACATTACAGTCGCACACACACAGTCTACAAGGAGTGCCAGCGACAATGGCAGCGATACGTCAAGTAAACGTTCAAATACTTCATCATGTTTATTTTTATTGTGTTTTACATATGAGAAAATACAATATATCTTCAAACTAGTGGGTTATTAAATCATTTCAACGAAGAAATGATTTCACTAGTTTTGTCCGCAAAAAATTCGATTTTATGCAAAATCCCGAGGTCGTAGACAAATTTTGAGACCAGATTTGAAATCAGCGTGGAGAAATTTGCGGGAAATGAATAGCATGTCAGAAAAAAATTTTTTCCGCGAAACCACAATTTTCTTGAAATTGTGCAAGTTTACGTAGAATACGACTATATTTTTAAACATTTTTTCACACGCTTGAACCGGTGGAAAAATTTGCAGAACAAGGAGATGTGTGTCTGATATATTTTCTAATAATTATTTTAAATTATTATTTAAGAAGAATTCACATGAAGTGGCAGGAACGTTTCCTATTTCCACGATGTTTTAAAGGAGAGCTATCGGTAGTTCGCTTAGAGAAGCCGTGGAGCCCATGGAAACCTTTTTCCCGTGTTCGCATAGCAGGGAGCCGTCAACCCGAGCTCGAAATTTATGGGTTTTGGCTCGGGCTTGCCATGGCTTGCCGCGAGTATAAACGCACCCTAACGCGACCGTCCCATCAACACCGTATAACGGTACCTTAATCCATTTATTGGCCTTTCGCTGGGAAATTCCTAAGACACGATCAAGCATCTGGCTTCCAGCTGTTCGACGGAAAACGCATAAACTAAATGCCTAAATTGTTATTTTAGAACTAAATTTAATCCTACGCAGACGTGTAATTCCAAAAGACAAAATAATTGTCTTGTACAATAGGTAAGCGTTATGCGCCATTGCCAACGGGTTACGTCGCTGCCGTCACGTCCCGACATATATATTGTAACAATATATATACATTGTATATATATATATATATTTATTTATGTATATATATATATATATTTACTTTTATATAATTATAAAATATAAACTATAAAATATACATTTTACATTTTATTATAAAAATCTTTTAAAACTGTTTCGTTTCTTTCCGCAGTTCTCCTAAACCATGTCTGTATGGAAACTCCTGTTTCTTCTTTAGTGCATCTAAAAAATAGAATTTCTGGGTGAAAAGCCCAGCCAAATTATACAATATAAGCCAAGATTTTTTAGAACGAATATAATTTTTTTGTATTCTCCTTTTGCCAGTTATGTTTCAATGAATGAAAATAAATATACAATAAAAACTTACCAGAAATGGCAGTGACTTTTATCATTGTGAGAAGTGGTTAATGAATAAATAACTAAAATAAATAAGACTCGAGACGGAGGGCGATTTTCGTTTACAGTGCGCAGCTAATAGCCGGCAACCAGATACTATGCTACTGCTAATGTTTCGTAGCAGTAAATAACATAATGTAATATGTCATTGAATTCGTCTCGGAAAATGCTATCGTGTTATGATAAAAAAAATATATGGTTCCATTTAAAAAAATTAATTTGACTTTGAAATTTGCTCCCCCACCCTTCGAGTCTCCCTACAGATTGTAGCGAGTTTAGCGCTAGCGCGCCGTTCTCTAGGCCGCGCCTAGAGAAAGCCCTAACGGGAGGTTGGCAGTCCTTCCAGGTTAGAAGGACGCGCAAAGCGTTCTTCGCCATCACTCTTGTTTGTAAAGTCACACGAGGCTGACCTCGTGTCCCCTTTGCTCAATAAAGCATTCTCGTTCTTGTGAACAGTAAAAGTTGTACTGAGTTGTTTCCTACCACGCGGTTCTACATTTTGTATAGTGTAGGCTATACTTCAGAGTCGTTTTCGTTAATCTCCTAGTGAGATAATCCTACACGATCTCGCCAATACTCCTCCTCAACATCATCATCTTCGCCCAAAGGTATCAATCCACACTCTTCGATTAATTTCTTTAATCTTGTGGATCGTAACGGCTTCGTCAGCAAATCTGCAAGCGTTATTAGTATCGCAGTACTTTATTGTTATTATTTTACCTTCTTTCAAGTCTTTCACGTGATGAAATCGGATATCTATATGTTTAGTTCGTTTGCTGAACTTGTTGTTTTCTGTTAATTTAATGCAGCTTTGATGGTCTTCGTACATTAGTAGTGGCAGCTGCATCTTTTCTTGAAAATCTTTTAATAATTTAATGAGCCACAGTCCTTCCTGGCATGCTTCGCTCAGGTTTATGTATTCGGCTTCGGCCGAAGATAGTGCGACGCAGCTTTGCTTTCGGGATGCCCAGCTGATGCTGTTTCCGCAGTAACGAAATATATATCCGCTGTTTGATTTTCGATCCATTCTATTCCCCCCCCGCCCCCGTCTGCGTCCGCATATCCGATTAAACCATCCTTGTATTTATTATTACCTAATTTTAATGCATAATTGGTTGTGACCTTCAAGTATCGAGCAATTCTTTTTGCTTCTTTCCAGTCTGCTTCTGTCGGGTTTTGCATTTTCCCGCTCAAAATCGTCATGCTTGCTGTGATGTCCGGTCGAGTAGAAACATAGAAGCTATATACATTAAACTACCGATTAGGCTTCGAAACATTTTACTATCCGGCAATGGTTCTTCACATTGTATATCTTTATATCCCACATCTAAGGGTATATTAGATGTTTTAGCTTCTATTAGTTTATAAGTCTGTAGAATTCCATCTATTTGCCTTTTTTGGTGTATGTAGTAGTTTCCGTCCTTATCTCTCTCCGCTTGTACACCTGTGTATTCCTTTATGTTACCTAGGTGCGATATCTGGAAATTTTCTGAAAGCCTTTTTTCTAATTTGGTTAATTCTTCGAGATCCTTTGATGCGATTAAAATGTCATCAACGTATATTATTATGTAACTGTTTGGTTCATTAGCATTTTGTTTTGTATATAATCATGGATCGGTATTACCTTGTGTGTATCCCGAATTTTTAAGTTCTGTCGTAATACGTTTATTCCAGTTGTTCGCTGATTGCTTTAGCCCATATATACTTTTCCTTAATCTAAGGGTGCACTCATACAGGGGCGCCGGCTACGGGAGCCGTAGCCAAAAGTCATAAATTTCGAGCGCGGGTTGACGGCTCCCTGCTGTGCGAACACGGGAAAAAGGTTTCCATGGGCTCTCCACTCCTTTAGGCAAACTATCGATAGCTCTCCTTTAAGACATCGTTGCCCCTATTTCCATGAGTATGAGTGCACCCTTACTGCACAGTTTTCCTTTCCTTTGATCTCATATCCTCTTGGTTGTCGCATATAGATCTCCTCATTTAGGTGTCCATTCAGGAAAGCATTCTTCACATCATAATGTCTCACTGTAAGCTTATCTCTACTTGCGATCGTTAGTAACATTCTTAAACTTGTTGTTCTAACAACTGGTGCAAATATTTCATAATAATCAATGCCATACCTTTGATCATAATCTAATACCACTAACCTTGTTTTGAAACGAATCACGTTTCCTTTTTCGAGTCTCGTTTCAATTTGAAGATCCATTTGCAACCGATCACTTTATGTCCTTTAGGGAGTTCTTTAAGTTCCCATGTATTATTCGTCATCAATTGCCTGTTTCCATTCGCGTTTATTGGGACCTGAGAACGCTTCTTAAATTGTATGTATTTAGTTCCTTCATCTCGTCAATTGCAATTCCCGCGTATGCCTAATCTGTCGGGAGGAACTCCTTTATTTGAACGCTCTGATCTCCTGGGTGCTTGAATTTCTGCGTTTTGATTTCTTTGTGGATCTTTTTCCCTCTCCATTTCCTGTTTAACACATTTATCTTCCTTAGGAGATAGCTCTATCTCTGTTACTGATCCCGGATCATTTTGGCTTGACAATTCTTGCTGCTCCTCCTGTTTATCTATGTTATCGAGGAATATTACATCCCGGCTAATTGTGATTTTGTTGGTTTCTTTATTCAGCAGCCGAAATGCCTTCGACTCTTCACTATATCCGACAAAACACAATTTTTGAGCCTTTTTATCAAGCTTTTGTCTACGTTCATCGGGAACATGTACATAAGCATCACACCCGAATACGTGGGTGTTCTTTAAATTTGCTTGAGTTCCAATATTCATATGGTGTTTTTTCGCGTGTCCGTGTTGGTAACCTGTTTTGAAGATAATTTGCTGTTGTCACAGCCTCACCCCAATATTTATTTGCCAATCTGCTTTCGCATAACATACATCTGGCCATTTCAATCTGATATCTGTTTTTTCTTTCAGCCTTGCCATTTTGTTGTGGCGAGTATGGTGCTGAAATTTCTATATGGATTCCTTCAGTTTTTAAAAATGTCATTAATTCACTGTTAACATATTCTTTCCCTCGGTCAGACCTTATTATTTTGGGCCTCTTATTAAACTTATTTTTCATTAATGCAATATACTCTTTGAATTTTTGACATACTTCAGACTTATTTGATAATAAATAAATGTGCGTGTATCCACTCCACTCCACAGCACATACCTTTTGCCTTCGGGGGTTATTGCCTGCATGGGTCCGCAGATGTCTGTGTGTATAATATTTAGTATGTCCTTAGTTTCTCTGCTTGATTTCCTTGGGAATGGCTTATGTGCAAATTTTCCTTCGATGCACGTCTCACATCTTTCCTTAATGCTGCAACTTGCAATCTTCATATTGTCAGCCAAACCTTTTCCACACATCATCTGTATCGCATCTGAGTCTCTGTGACCCAGTTTACGGTGCCAAGCATGTATACAATTATCTTTATGTTCATTTACAGTTAAAAGACCTTTATGATTAATTCTTAATTTATATAGGTTACTAACACAGTCCGCTATTGTAATTGTTTCCTTATTCTTTATAATATAACATGTATTGTCTCTAAAACTTACTTCAAATCCACTATCTTGAATTCTTTTTACTGACAGCAAACTTCTATATAATTTGGGTATGTATAAAACATCCGTTACCGTAATGATTGTTTCCTTATTTCTTTCTGTCAAGCATCTTAACGTTCCTGATCCTTTACCTTCAGCTTTTAGATCTTCACCACTTGCTGTTGTTACTTTGTCTTTTCTATCCATGTGTAATTTTTTAAAAAATTCCTTGTCATTGGTCATATGACATGTTGCTCCCGAGTCAATATACCATCCTTTGTCATTTACACTTGACTTTACGCTAAAACAAAATGCTTTATTTCCTGTTACCTTATTTGCTTTCTCACTTTTTTCCTTCCAGGCCTTATATTTGTAGCAGTGCTTCTTTATGTGACATTTCTTTTTGCAGAAGAAACATTCAGATACGTTCACGTGACTTCCTCTTCTTGTACCGACGCCATCTTGAATTTTCAAAACTTTCTCGCACGTGCCGAGGCTATTCGATCGTCTTCTGAATTCGTCTATTAGCTTGTTTTTAACTAAATTGAAGGTTAAATCTTTTTCGGATCTGCTTTCGAACCCGCTTATTAGATTATTATACGACTCAGGAAGGCTGCTTAGAATTAATGCTATAAATAAATCCTCATGGATTTCTTGACCAATGGCTAATAATTGAATGTTTATTTCGACCATTGAATTTATATGTTCCTCTATGTTTCCATTTTCCTCGAGTGTTAATCTAGATAGACGCATTAATAAGAATACCTTGTTTGACAGCGATGATTTCTGGTGGTATTCCTGTAATGCAATCCACGCTTCCGTTGCGCTTGTAGCCGTGCGAATGTGTATCTGTTGATCATCTTCAACCAACACTCCTATCGTTGCCTTATCTTTTCTGTCTCTTACCAACTATTCAGCGTTCGGATTTTGTAGTCGCTCTTGATTTACCACGTCCCAAATATTTTCTCTGATCAGCAGTAACTCTAGTTTGTACTTCTATGACTGGTAATTGTCGTTGTTTAACTTGGTTATCGTTACACGTGGTGTTTCCGCCATCACTTACTTTATACTTTTGTATTTTTTTAGTTTTAAAACTTTCCGTGAATTAATCTTAACCTTTTTAATTATAAACCTTTAGTCCTGGGCCCATAACCTATTGGGATATGATCAGGGTGGAAGTAACCTAATTCACGTATGACTTTATAATAGAATACTTTAATGCAGTGGCGCACCCAGGATTTAATCTTGGGGGGGGGGGACGAGTTGAACAAAATGGCCTTTTTTTTTTAGCAAAAATATCTGTCAACGGTAGCCACACATATTTACTTCATAAGTACTGACTTTGTACCGGGCCACAGAATGATTTTTAATGCTCATTAAATAAAAGCCATTAAGATGATTATACAAATTTATTTATAGAATAAAATCTTTCTTAGAAGTTTTCTTTTCTTTTTACACAGCTCTTCAATTACTTCGGTTATAGTTACATGAATATCTCTGTGTATGTATAACAAAGCCAACCCATTCAGTCGTGGTTGTGTCATTGTGGATCTTAAATATGTTTTCAAAATTCTTAATGTAGAAAATGATCTTTCACTGACGCACATCGTCACCGGAAGCGTTGCTAATATTTTTAATAAATTATAAATATTAGGTTATATCATTTTATCACATTTCAAAATCGCATTATTGGCACTTTTGCATGGAGCTGTTCCAACCATTTTTTCAAATTTTGCACGCCACAATTTGAATTCCGCGTTTAGAATTGCTGGATTTGTTGAAATCAAATCTCGGACATAAAATTCACACAACTGACGAAAATCATCTATTAGACTTGTTGTTGGAGTATCTTTTTCATTTGGTAAAAGAATAAAAAACTGATTTAAGGTATTGCGGTGTCGAGTGAAACGTTCATGAAGTTGATTCAATATTTGGTCAATGAATGGAATGAAAATATTTCTCCTAAAATACTCTTCTACAGAATCAGCTGGGACATTGGACCTTAATGTTTGTTTTGATGCAGTTCTTTTTTTTTAATGTCAATATTAAAATTATTAGCTTTTATGCAGGCTTCATCGAAAATTTCTTTAAAATGAGGATCTGGTGTTTTACGAACCTTACTTAATTGAGCCACAACATCATCAACAAAATTTAGGGCAATTAAGAGATCATTATCAGACTTTTGCAGGATTTTAGACAGTGGTAAAGTGTACGCAAATATATTTTGCAAGCTAAATAAATAGCATAATATTATAAAATCAAATTCACACAACGAATTATTCAACAGTTTTGCATTGGAGGACGATTCTCTGTCTTCCCAAGAACTGATTGTTTCAAGACTATGAATCACTGCATCATATAATTCCACCATGATCATGATGGCTTCATGACGTTCCACCCACCTAGTGGGACAAACTTGGCGTAGTTTCTGTCTCTTAATATCCGGTACATGTTTATCAATATTGTCGATAAGGACTTCTTGTCTCTTAGAGGTATTGAAGAAATTGTGTACCTTTCCAATTATACCAATGCAATTTCTTATATGAATCACAGATACAGCATTTCCAATTGCCAAATTCAAACTATGTGATGCACAATGAACATATAAAGCTTGTGGATATATAGCTGATATGTGAGCTTGAACACCATTAAACTTTCCGCTCATTGATGCTCATTACCGTCATAACCTTGCCTACGTAAATAAGATAAATCGGTGCCATAGTTATTTAAGTTTTCTAATATTTTCTCAGATAAGTTTTTTCCTGTAGTACTTGTTACAGGAACAAATTGTAGGAATTGTTCACAAAACTTGCTATCATTTTCTTCGTCTATATATCTGACACACAAGGAAACATGCTCAGTGGTAGAAATATCACAAGTTTCATCAGCAAGAAGTGAAAAACATTTCGCCAAATTAATTTTTTTAATCAAATGGTTCAAAATGACTTCATTACAAGCATTTATAATTTGATTTTGTATGTTCCAGCTAATGTAGGTAGCGTTTTTAGCAGCATGTTTAAAATGTTCAGTGAGATTCTCATCACCCGCATCGACTCTCATTTGTAGTAAAGCTCGAAAATTGCCTTCATTAGCGACTGGCTCCTGTTCAAATGAAATTTCTCCATAATCACGATGTCCTCTCAAAGGTATATTTTGCCGACTACATAAAATTATCGTTTTTATAATCGGTTCCAATAGTTCCCGATTAATTGCAGCTTGTGATATCTTGCCTACCTCAATTTGTTAATCAACTGAAAGGCATTTTCCATTTCGTATATTCTGTAGTTTTTCATAAGTCAGAACAGCTTCTATATGATATTTTCTGTTTTGATGACTATTAAACTTATCAATGGCTTTCTTCCAGTTGTTATATCCTTGTGTAACAAGTTGTCCCGGTAATTCCGATTTAGTTTTTCCAACATTAGCAGGTGCAAAAAAAAAACGCAATATTTGCAGTACGCACTATTTTCAATTTCTGAGTACGAAATCCATGTATATTTTTCATACCATGCGAATTGAAAGCGTCGTTTGTAATTTCCAACACAAGTTGTGGGAAAATTAAAATTAGGCTCCGGTTTCCACAACTTTCTTATAGTATCAAAATTATCATCAGAATTAAATGTTTCTTTTCTTAATAATGCGATATCGTAAGAACTATGAATAATTAACGACGCACTTTCTTTTATGTAATAAGATGGTTTTTTTCTGATTTGCGACTGGGGAAACCGAATCTAAACTGGCATTAATAATATTATCAGCATCGATGTTGCTATTAATATTTGAATCGTCCATCTTAGGTTTCTTCTTAAAATAATTTAACAAAATACCCTGTGTGCGTTTTTCAGCCATAGTTAAGGTATAAAATCTAAAAATGATATCAAATCTTTTACAAAAACTTTAAAATGTTAATGAAGAATTTACTTACAATGAAGGCTACTCCTTAGAGATGAAAAACTAACTATCAAGTTGGTTGAAGATACGTTTTTTAATAAACTCAATGCACAAAATAACCGGCCAATTTAAAAATACATATAATGCAACCGTGCAACGTGTAACCGAGGTGACTCTGCGATCATTGCCAATAAACAAAAAACTGCCGATACTAGAGCACTATTGTTTTTAAACAGAAAAGAATCGACCGCGGCCGGCGCGGCGCGCCGCGGCGAGAGCACCAATACTGACACATACACGGCCATAGACGCACAACAATAGGCAGAATTCAATTCAGTGTCTAGTATCGGCAGTTTTTGCAAATATGTCGGAACCTAAGTGAGTGTATGCTTTATATGTATAGGGAAAAGTTGTTCAAAATGTTTAGTTTTACATATAACATATCCAAAAATCATCGAAATCGGAGAGGAAACAGCTATTCTACAGTTTAGCTAATTTTCCAGTGTTTTGTTTCCTTTTTCTTGGGGTGCACCACTGCTTTAATGTGATGTGTCTCGACGAATGTCTTTACAAGGATTGAACGATCGGCGTCTGTCTCGATCGTGGTAACAATTTTGTTTCGACGTACATCTTGTAAGATGGCGCTGTTGACATTCGATCTCGTCAATAAATTTAAACTGTAGCGGCCTGCTATGGGCGAGGTTTTTTAGCAGGAACAGCGCTATTTTTCCCTGTTCCAAAGTTGGGCAAAATATGTATTTAGATACAAATTTCGGATCACGAATAATAGATTTAGATAGACTTTTAATTAGATACTTTTGTATCCAAAGCGGATGTATCCGAGGCTTCGGATCCATTCGTAACTAGTATCTGTAATTATTTTTCGGATCCTTTCGGATCCTTTCGGATCCTTTTGGCCAGCTCGCTCCATAGACCTCGGATATGAAGAAAATAGTACAATTTAATAAATATTATAGTTGTAATAAACATTGAAAGTTGGACGTTTTAAGAGGAGTATTTTTCACGAGAAAAATTGCTTCTCTTTGATGCGATGCCCTGACGTTGCTATTTAATATTTTCTGTTGCTTTTTTTTTAAAATTGAAGAGCAGATTTTTGCGATAAGAAATCGTATCTTACATTATTAATTAGTCTGCATAATATATTAAAAGTCAATGCTGAATTAAATGGAGAAAATTTTAAAAATTCTTTATAATCGGTAAGCGATATCTTTCAAGTCCCAGGATATCCCAGTTTCTAACAAACTTCTTCTAAATAATCGTGAAAGAATTAGTAACCTCCTCGAACCGCTTCTCAAATTGTTACTGTTTAAATCTATTAACGTTGCAATAGCGAACGAAGCGTCTGCCGCTAGAAAACCCTCTTTACCTTATGAAGAATTTATCCCCGTACTTTTTTATGACAATACTATGATAATACTAATAATAATTATAATACTAATGGCAATAATAATAATAATAATAATAGTAATAACATTGATGTATTTTTTCTTAACTAATCCTTAATCTGACAATACTACATTGTCCAGTCTAAGTTTCGCGTCCATATCTTTTACGAATTAAAAATTACCAGGCAATGTCACACACTTAACCCCAATTCGGCCCAATGTGCGACGGCCAGACAGGTATATCGATGGGGAACCACTAAAAATGCAACTGTTAAACTTGGTTATTTCACATAATTTCTTTATTCAGTGCTGAAAGCAGGGTTCGGGGCGTCCTTATGATTAGAACAAGACTAAACTCGATAGAAATCGAGCTGCGGCTAGTGATTATAATCCTGAATGTAATCGCGAAAGGATCCAAAGTCTTCGGAAAGATCCTTTTGGGCTTATTTCCTGCTAGGGCGACGAAGGATCCGAAGTCTTTAATAAGATCCTTTGACTTATTTTCTGCTAGGGAGACGAGGTACCTAGGCTCCGCAGCCACAGCCAAGTGGTGCAATAAACACGGCCGGGCAACCCGACGGCCGGCCAGGTATATCGATGGGAAACAGCGAAAAATGCAACTGTTGAACTTGGTTATTTCACATAATTTCTTCATTCAGTGCGGAAAGCAGGGTTCGGGGCGTCCTTATGATTAGAACAAGACTAAACTCGATAGAAATCGAGCTGTGTCTAGTGATTATAAGGCTGCAGAGCCTTTGTCGCCTATGCACCTCGTCGCCCTAGCAGAAAATAAGCCAAAAGATCTTTTCGACGACTTCGGATCCTTTCGCGATTACATTCAGGATTATAATCACTAGACGCAGCTCGAATTCTATCGAGTTTAGTCTTGTTCTAATCAGAAGGACGCCCGAACCCTGCTTTCAGCACTGAATGAAGAAATTATGTGAAATAACCAAGTTTAACAGTTGCATTTTTAACGGTTCCCTATCGATATACCTGTCTGGCCGTCGCACATTGGGCCGGATTGGGGTTAAGTGTGTGACATTGCCTGGTAACTGTTAATTTTTAAAAGATATGGACGCGAAACTTAGGCTGGACAATGTAGTATTGTCAGATTAATGATTAGTTAAGAAAAAATACATCAATGTTATTACTATTATTATTATTATTATTATTGCCATTAGTGTTATAATTATTATTAGTATTATCATAGTATTGTCATAAAAAAGTACGAGGACAAATTCTTCATGAGGTGGAAGAGAGTTTTTTACGCGGCAGACACTTCGCTCGCTATTGCAACGTTAATAGCTTTAAACAGTAACAATTTGAGAAGAGGTTCGAGGAGGTTACTAATTCTTTCACGATTATTTAGAAGAAGATGTACTAATAATATTCCAATTTGTTAGAAACTGGGATATTCTGGGACTTGAAAGATATCGCTTACCGATTATAAAGAATTTTTAAAATTTTCTCCATTTAATTCAGCATTGACTTTTAATATATTATGCAGACTAATTAATAATGTAAGTTACGATTTCTTATCGCAAAAATCTGCTCTTCAATTTAAAAAAAAAAAGCAAGAGAAAATATTAAATAGCAACGTCAGGACATCGCATCAAAGAGAAGCAATTTTTCTCGTGAAAAATACTCTTAAAACATCCAACTTTCAATGTTTATTAGAACTATAATATTTATTAAATTGTACTATTTTCTTCATTTCCGAGGTCTATGGACATTTGGGAAGCAATGTTCATATATTAGATATCAATACGAGAAAGTTCGTTTTTGAGCAAAAAGGCACACGATTTTCCAGTCTGAACCACTGTGCGTCGCATCGGGTTACCTGGCCGTGTTTATTGTCTTACTATTGTATACTGGGCCAGGCCTCGGGGCTCGACCCTCGTGCCTTGGTACGTGTTCATTCGAGCCGCGAGCTGGCCAAAAGGATCCGAAAAATAGTTGCAGATACTAGTTACAAATGGAGCGGGTACATCCGCTTCGGATACAAAAGTATCTAATTAAAAGTCGGATACAAGATACTTTTGTATTCGATCCTTCGGATCACGAATAATAGTTACGTATCTTATATCTGGATCTGTATTTAAATCCTTTTTTATTTAAATACTGCCCAACTCTGCCCTGTTCCGATACGTGACTTCTTTAGTTGAATTTCATGCCATTTTCGTTCGTACCTGGGTACTCTCGATGCCGTTTTTCCTAATATAAAACGCTGTACTACCAATAAACAAACGAATAACTTTACCGGGATTAGGACCCCGTAAATGACCCAGCAAGGGACGGCGGGCCCATTTGAAATTCCCTGCTCTCAAACAATGGACCTACGATGTTCAGGTACAAGCCACACTGAGTACACGTGCACCCTTCGCGACAATCTACGGATAGACCACCCTTGTTCGACCCGAGCAAGCGCGCGCCAATCAGCATCGAGGGCAAACGCGCGCCAATCAGAGACGCGCCATCGCCTCGCGACACGAGGGGCACTCTCCAAGGTCTGCGCTTCCGCATGACTACTTGGGCCCCTCCGAACACTAGAAAATTGTATATCAGCAATTCAACCCAGTTCAATCTTCATCATTCGTGCTCGAGCCTCGTTCGAGAGATCAATGATGCGCCTTGGCGTTCTCGCAGCGTGGTTTTTCAATGTGCTTTTGTTCATTCTGTGCATCGACCTGTATCGCTACGTGTGCTTCGTACTGTTGAATATTCTGTCTTTTCAAGACAAACTCAGGAAGCCTCGCTTTCCAATTAAGTACCTCAAGTTCTGAAGCTCATCCCAGCAAGACGGGATGGTTCCAACATTCAGGATGGCCGAATTCCCGGCATAAAGGCAAAGAATACTGATGAGTCAAACAACGTCATCGTTCCTGACTTCCTCATGAGCAGACAGGAGCCTCAAACTCTAAGAGGCAACGAACCGACAACACCTAAATGCAAATATTCCGACGGCAAACAGGTTTGAAGTTTTTTCATCTGATGCCTTCAAATCTTTTGCAAACACCTCGGGATTAAGCTCATCCGACCCTAGTTCAAATCTCATTTCTAATAACGCTCCCGTTATTAAACCAGTTAATTCTGAAGTAGTGGTGCGGCCACCACCCATATATATTCGTATTTCTGAAAAAGAAGTTGTCAAATTCAGTAATGAGTTGGAATCAGAAATTGGAAAAAACTTCTATCTCAAATTCCTGGGAAACCAGATCAGAGTTCACTTCAGTGAAGTAAAATTCTTCTCAGAAGCCAAATTGACCTTCCAGAAAGCAGGCTTAAAATTTCATACTTTTGCCCTCCCCACTGAAAAGCCAGTCACGGCAGTTCTAAAAGGGCTTCCCTTGTTAGATACGGATCTGATTGCTTCCGAGCTACAATTACACAAACTGAATCCTTTGAGTGTCGTTTCGTTCAAACCGTTACAAAGTCCCTAACAGCTCCCTATACAAAGTCACCTTTCCACCGGGTACAAAGTTATCTCAAATAAAAACGGCCGGTTTTATTTGTCATTGCCGTGTTTACTGGGAGCGATTCCTGAAAACTAAGAATTACACCCAATGTTATAGGTGTCAGGCCTTCGGCCACGCTAGCGCCAACTGCTTTAAATCCCCTAGGTGTGTCAAATGCGGCATGGAACACCTAACCAAAGACTGCACCAAAACTGAAAATACTCCTGCTAAATGTGCTAATTGCAACGGCACTCACACTGCCAATTTCTCTCAATGTCCCAGTTTACTAGCTTACGTAAACAAGAAACTCAATCCGCGCATCCTCGCACACCATTGAACCACCGATCTCAAGCTTCCCAGAGCACCTCTGCTCGTCAAGCTGCCCCAACGATGGGCGATAGATTGTTTAGTGAAGTGGTTAGGGGGCAATTTCCCCAAAATCCAAATGCAAATTCTGTCCCACTTGATTCTTCGGAAACAAGTGAATTTTTCAAGGAAGCTATACTATTTATAAAAAAGGCTATGCCCATTGTAAAGGCAATCCGCCGCAAACTTGCTTCTTGTACTTCAATGTTTGATAAACTAGAAGTTATATTTGATGCTGCTCAGCAATTGTTTACATAAATCAAATTCATCCCGAAACTACCTGGGATCATCATGTCGTGGAACGCTCGTTCCCTACCTTCAAAAATAACTGAACTTGAACTCTACATGACTACCAATAACATACTGATTGCGATGATCCAAGAGACTTGGTTGACTTCTTCCATCGATCTCTCCCTCCCTAATTACAATATAATTAGAAGGGATAGGGACAGGCCGGATGGTGGAGTGGCTATCCTAATCCACAAAAACCTCCATTTCTACCCTTTTAACCGAACAAAACCTTGATCTCTGGGCTCTTGATTCTATCACGGAATTTAACCACCCGTTCATCGTAGGAGCAGATCTAAATGCCAAACATTCCTCCTGGAATAACAGAGGTATTAATACCAACGGTCGGGTTCTCGACAACCATACCTCTACAAATCGGTACTCACTGATTGTACCTCCAAACCACACCTTTTTTCGACCGAATTGCTTCCCATCTACAATTGATTTCTTTCTGACTAACACTTTCGCGAATCTTCAATGCGAGGTATCTGAGGACTTGTCCTCCGATCATCGTCCGATCCCCCTTCTGCCAGAAATCAAACATTTCTTTGCCACCTCCTCCCCAATTACCAACTGGGAAACTTATCAAGATCATGCCACAAAAATCACGATCACCCCAAATATCGACTTTGCCGATGACATTGACCTCAAGGTCTCAAAATTCCAACGCTTCTTGAAAACTTGTTTCTACAAGGCCACATCGTTCGTCAACACCCCTGACAAATTCATCCTCCCCGATGAAAAGCTTAAATTCATGATACGGCTGAGAAACACTGCCAGAAGGAGATGGCAGCGCACTGGTAACCTGATATCTCTCAATTATTACAAACACCTAAACAAATCCATTCAAGGCAGGCTCAAATTACTCAAATTTGAATACGTGCAAGATCAGATCTTTCACTCGAAAGAGCATTTCTCCCCATCCTCCTGTTCAGACATCATTGAGCTCCTCTCGCCAGGGTGTATAAGGGATGCGGCTGACGGCCTAAAACTCAGAAAAGCCTGTGGCTGGGACGGTTTCTCCCCCAACTTTATTAAAAAGGCGCCTAGAAACGCCTTTGTACAACTACTTTACATTTTCAAAGCTTGTTTTCGATTGGGCTACTTCCCTACAGCTTGGAAGACTGCCAACGTCATCCCGATCCCCAAGCCGGGAAAAAACCGCAAGTTCCCTTCAAGTTATAGGCCCATCAGCCTGCTGCCTATACTGGGCAAACTCTTTGAGAGGATCATATATAATCTTCTCCAAACTCACATTGCGGATAACAATATTCTTATCAACTTCCAGTTTGGCTTCCGAAATTGTCATTCGACAATTCACCAACTGATCCATACAGCCCAATTTCATATTCATCACATGAACATCAGGAGATACTCTGGAATGGTCCTGCTGGACCTAAATAAAGCCTTTGATTCCGTCTGGCATAATGGACTTATTGCCAAATTGATCAACCTCAATTTCCACCCCAGACTGATCAAACTCATTCATTTCTACCTGGAAGATCGCTCCTTCTTCGTTCAAGTTGGTCAAAATAAATCTGAGTCCATCGTCATCAAGGCTGGCGTGCCACAGGGAGCGGTGCTAACCCCTCTTCTTTTCATCATTTTTATTAATGATCTGCCTCACTCACCTAACACCTCATTAACTCTCTTTGCCGATAACACGGCTATATTTGCGGCTTCTCTGAGTCACCAACGCCTGGTTGAAATCCTTCAGAACATCTTGACGCCATTAGCAAATTTCTCTCTGACTGGAAGTTAAAACTCAACGGCTCTAAAACTCAAGCCATTATCTTCACTAGAAGATGGAAACATCTTAAAAAAGGTCTTCCCAGCCTAATGGTTAACAACGAACCTATTCAATGGTCCAACCAGGTCAGATATCTGGGAGTTATCCTTGATGCCAAAATGAGGTGGGGACCTGTCATCCTTGATAGAAGAAAAAAGGCTACAGCTGCTCTAGCAGCATCCACTGTTCTCATATTCAAAACCTGCATCCGCACGGTCATGTCGTACGGAGTTCATCTTTGGCACATTGTTGCAAAGTCTCATCTAGCTACCCTGCAAAGATTATAAAACAAAGCCATCAAGACGATTCTAAACCTGCCTTCAGACCACCCCACTGTGAAGATCCATTTACTTTCTGATCTCCCTATGCTTGACAAAGTATTCAGAGAACTAGTTGAAAAATTACAAGCCAGAAGATCATACGAACCCGCTAGTATGTGCCACCGCACTCTACACGAGGGAGCTGCTGCCCTACTCTAGGGTGGTCCTTATTTTTCGGCTGCCCCCCCCCCCCCAATATTGTTCCTTTTCATGAAAAAATGATATATCCAAAGTTTTAGAGCAATCGGACGTCGGGAAGTCGTGCCTCATCGCGCGCGAAGTTTTGAAATAGAGGTAAGAGCGCGCTAAATGTGAAGCGTATACTGAAAATTCAAGTTAAACATTTTATATTTCCAAAAATATCATAATTCCTTACATGCATTCAAGTACAAGTGTACTTTGCACGAATTAAGATTATTTCACATTAATTAGCCTGTCTAATTGCTGTCCGCCACCTTCGGTAACAAGTCCGTTTTCGCGAAGCGTAATACCGGTGAGAACGACGCGTTCCAATTGGAGTAATATCTCTAATTCGCCCACCCCAAATCTCGTGTTTCAGATTAACGGTGTAAAAATCCCATCACAATCACTCAAGAATTCAGCAGACGGTTAGAGGCCCTTGCAGTAATACTAATTCAACTAATCTGTTGTAAGCGTAGTAAGTGTAGCTCGCGTTGGGTGATGTTTTATAGTAGGGCTATCTGATAAAAGAAAAAGAGCTTAATGCACTTACTTTGCATTGGGATGGTAAAATGTTACCATTTTTAACTGGTAAGGAACAAGTGGACCGAATACCAGTAATAATAACCTTTAATCGAGATGAACAATTGCTCGGAATTCCAGCGATACCTTCTGGTACTGGTGAAGGGCAGGCTCTTGCGGTTTATTGGTGGATTGGCAACTTATTGATAAAGTAGAAGCACTTTATTGTGATACTACAGCGACTAATATGGAACGATTCAAAGGTGCGTGTGTAATTTTGTAATTTTAGAACAAAAAATCGGAAGGGTCCTTTTATATTTACCTTGTCGACATCACATCTATAAAATAGCTTTGCGGGGTGTTTTCCTTTATTTAAGCGGTTTCAAGGATTTTGGCCTCATATAAATAAACTTGATTTTAGATCGGGAGTTGAAGATGAAGTGGTGAAAGGGTCACTCGACAATGCATCCGAAATAATACAGTTTGCAACCTACAATTTGAAAGTGAAACAACCACGCGAGGACTATCGAGGGTTTCTTGAATTAGTAATAATTTTTCTTAATGGAACCGTTCCAAAGTTTTCTTTTCGAGCACCAGGAGCATTTCATCATGCTCGATGGATGCCGAAAGCTATATATTCTTTAAAAATATTCTTATTTAGAGTTCAATTTACATTGACGAAGGATGAAGAAAATGGAATACGTCAAATTTGCATTTTTGTCAGTAAATTGTATTTAAAAGCATGGATCCAAGCTCCAATTGCTGCAGAAGCTCCAAGTTAAGACCATGATTTTTTTAAAAATCTATATGCGTATAGTGCCATCAATGACGATGTAAGTCGCGTAGCAGTACAGAAATTTTGCAATCATTTGTGGTATCTAACACCCGAAACTGTAGCGCTAGCCTTTTTTGACCCCAAAATTCCGCATGATGTAAAGCAACAAATGATTGTAGCTGTAAAAGCTGAAAATACCGTTAGTGATAATGATATTAAAAGATTGGTAGTTGATTCAGCTAATGTAAATAAGTACGTTGGTAGCAACATTGCAGCTTTTATGTCCAAACAAACTTTAAATTTTTTTAAAAGACTTTCGATTCGAAAGTGATCCCACACAGTTATAACGTAGGCTTAATTATAGTAAATAATTTAGCTGTAGTTAATGATTCGGCAGAACGAGGAGTCAAACTTATGCAAGAATTTAACAATGTACTATTGCGAAATGAAAAAGAAAAACAATTTATAATGCAAACTGTGTCAGACGCAGCGTTATCCAGACGCAGAAAAGACTACATTAATGAAATCTCTGTAAAATGTCTTTAGTTGTATTTGTTGTATTAAATTATATTATAAATAATATTTGTTGCCTTGTATATATTAAAAAGTATTTAAACTCAATACCTCGATACCTCTTAGTTTCTTTTCTTCGCCTTTACATATATGGTATAATATTCACCACATCCGGTTAAAAATATTATGTTCTGATTAAATATAACATATTTATGTCGAATGTTAATTTCTCTACTTTTTAAATTAGTATAAGAATACAACAAAAGAATTGGTATTTTCAATAAAATACGTAAAATTTGATATATATATCTACAAAAATATGATAATTAGTTAATTGTTATATTGAAAATATTACATTTTGGTACTATTATAATCAATATTTTGACACAAAAAGAACGTTTAGTCATAATCAAAAGTCTTTTGTTCAAATATTCCCATTTCTATGAAATTTCATGTTTTTCGCAACTTCAACGTCGATGAGGCAGGGTTTCTCCTTATCCGATCAAATTCGTCTTTTGCAGGAATTATTTTCTTACCCAAAGGCACAATTTTAGGGGGGGGAGGGGCGGAGCGAAAAAATCTCGCAAAAAAAATTTCACCAGGTATAGCTAAGGACCACCCTACTCTACACTCCCAGGGTTCGCTTTCCCCTGGACCTGCCTCCTCCTGAGGCACCACCGGCTGCGGCCTCCAACGTGTGACCTTCGCCGGTGCCTGGGCCCCCACCCCGTGTGGGAGGGTTCCTCCAGCTGCTCGACCAGCTCAACGACCTTTAAGGTTCACCAACCAACTATTCTGTCGTTTTCAAGACATACGCAGGAAGCCTCCCTTTCCAATTCCTCCCCCCCTCCACCCACTGTACACCATATCACTTTCATTTATTGCACATGTGCAAAGACCTTCTTCGCAAGTTTTTTGAAATTTTTCTTGCCCCTTTACTGCCATGATGACTCTAGTCAATACTAAACCCTCCTCTTTGACATACAGTTACCCCCCTCATGTTTAAAGAGTAGAGATCGCTAGATCTAGGAATCTTTCATTCCACTCCCATGTTCAAATTTCAGAAAATTGTATATCATTCGTGCTCAGCAGTTTCTGCCTGAGGTTTACAAGTTTTTTGAAACTTTTCTTGTATGTCAATATTCATGCTTTCTAACGATAAATTCGAACCATCATAACGCTGAAACAACATTCTCCTCAAGCTTAAAGGATAGGGAGCACTTCTAGGCGCCTTTGCTCTTCAAAACCTCAGGTTCAAACTACAGGCTAAGCCCTGTTTAAAAAAACAAAAAAAAAAATACTAGAAAATTGTATATAAACCCATCCAAAAAAACAAATAAACGTCAGAGTTGAACTAACCACCTAACGGTGTACATCGATCCGACTAGAAGAAACTCCTTTCAACCAATTACCAATAGAATATAACTTGGACTCCACGGATCTACACTTAGTCAGAATAGACAGCGTTTCTCACTCTCGTCCATAGTGAACATATTAATTCAAATACTTGATTGCTTTAGTCCTTCCAATTGGAAGGTGGTCCTTCGAGAAATCCTTAGCGGGCACCTCGCAGTGCAAACAACAACAAGGCCCGAACGATCCTTACAAGATCAACTACGGGCGTATACATAAACCCTTAGACAAAAACTAATTATCACGCATAATAATATTGATATTTTAAAATAAATTGGCAATCAAACTTAACTTAAATAATAATTATTAATTCAAATATTAGATGTCCAAGTTTAGGACTGTGTTTCGAAATATAAGTACTCCATACTGGCACGCGCGGGCAGTAGCTGTCCAACTATAAGCTTATACTCGATGTGCATACGCCTGAAGCCAGACACGTGTTTGCGACTAAAATCAACCCGTTGTTTGCAAATTATTTAACTAAATGTACGTATAATTAGTCTTCTATTAGCTTGTATAACGTATGTAGAAAATGTGTTCCGACTGTGACGTTAATAATACTTAATTTTTATGTCATAAATCTATTAGTATTAATATCTAACCTCAAAAATTAATTATTTATGTCGATATAATTCATAAAAAAATATTTTTTTCAGATTGTAAACTTGCTTTAAAAATTAAATTTGATAATTGCCATCACTATGTAAGGGATAGCCGGGATTGAAGCGGAGAGAAAATGCAAGATGCCAGTAAGGGTGAATAACTTTATTAATACGTCCTTTTCCGGCGTTGGACCTGACGAGACTGCTCGTTCTTTTCTCGAGTCTCGTTCGCTTGTCGTTGGCGACGAATCGCTTGTCAGCAACATGAACATCTAAATATACTTCCGATACACCAGACTATCCCTCATTTCATACAATTTACTTCCCGAGGTTTCTAGCTCCGTACGGATTTTCTCCATATCTTTATCGTCGTCTTGGCATAGCGCTAAATTTCTATCGAACGAATTGTCTTCAATCACAAAAACCTGACGACTTAATGAGTCTACATGGAGCATATGCGAACCGGCCCTATGCTCTAGCACGTAATCGTAATTTTGCATTTCAAGTACCCAACGTGCAAATCGGGGATTGATATCTTTTTTATTTAGCGTCAGACTAAGAGCTTGGCAATCCGTAAGTATCTTAAATTTTATTCCTAGTAAATTCGGAAACGGCGGAGGGCAGAAACAATTGCTAACGTTTCTAACTCGAAACTGTGATAGCGCGATTCAATCTCGGTCGTCCGTTTAGAAAAGTAAAACACTGGATGCAGCTTCTTGTCGGCTTTTCTTTGTAACAGAATAGCACCGAACCCCGACGTGCTCGCATCACAGTGCAACTCGGTCTCGTCCCGCGGAGAATCCCGCTTAACAATCGACTCTTAAGCGTCTCGAACGCTTGTTTTTCTTTCTCGCTTAACTGAAACTTCGCATCCTTCCTCGTCAGATCGTATAAGGGCTTCGCGAGGATGGAAAAGCCCTCAACAAATTTTCGAAAATACAAACACAGGCCCAAAAATCCTTGCACCTCTCGAACGTTTCGCGGGAGAGGGAATTTCTTTACCGCCTCGAGGCCTTGTTCCGTCGGCCTGATTCCCTCGCTTGTTACCTTGTAACCCAAATAATCGAGTTTTGTTTGGAGAAACCTGCATTTATCCAACCGTAAATTCAAAAGATTCGCTGCAAGTAGTTTAAATACTTTCCCGAGGACTTCAAAATAGTGCTCTGTAGTCTCTGTCGCGATGAGAAAATCGTCCAGATAAACAGATATTTCGCCCTCGTTGATTAACTCTTTATAGATCTTAGTGATAAAGCGTTGGAATTTAAGGGGCGCGCCTTTTAACTCGAATGGCATTCTCGTGTATTCGTACTGCCCGAAAGGTGTTACGAAAGATGTAAATTTAACCGACGCTTCGTCCATCTTAATATGGAAAAATCCATCTTTTAAATCGAGCGTCGTGAAATACTTTTTTCTCTCCAGTAGATCTAATTGGTCTTCGATCAATGGCAATGGGAAGTTATCGCGAATACGCACATTCTAATTTCCCCGTTCTTTTTCTTCCTCAGAACGATAGGAGATGCGTACTCGGAAGTGTTCTTCCTAATTATCTCTCTTTACAATAATCCATTGAGAATACCACGGAATTTATTTTTCTCGTCATACGATAATCTACGAGGCGAAAATGAAAAGGTTTTTCGCTCGTAAGCGTTAATTTCATCGTGTTTTCTACGCTTGGCTTCGCGGGTCTCTGTGCGTTAATGTACGTTTTATTAAACAATTCCCGCGCTCGTGTCTTTACCTCAGCCGAAAGGTTCTTGTCGAAACGCATGTCGTCGGCACTGATGCACGCGTTACTCTGATCTACCCTAATGTTCATAATGTTGGCTATATCGCGTCCTAAAATTAAAGGGTTTTTCATCGTTTCGTCCGGAACAATTCTCAATATAACGCAATATTTCCCTGCATCGTAAATAATTGTGGCTCGCGTCTTTCCTAAAACATTCAAGTCGCTACCGTTAATTCCGTGAAACCTATCTGAATCGCTATCGGTCGTAAAACACGCTCTCGGAATACAACCCTCTTTAACAAAACAAATCGGACTCCCCGAATCAATAAGTTCGTTTACTTTTGTATTGAAACTACCGTTCTCGCTACTTATCTGCATTTCTACCGCTCGCCGAAAGTCATTGTCTTCTTCTCGCCCGCGCGCGATGCAGTTCACGTCGCTCCTCGCTATCTGTGTGTTACATTGACTCGCTCGATGACCCATCTGTCCGCACGTGAAACAGGATCCCCTCTCTCTCGCTGGCCTCGTACAATCAGCTGGCTTGTTGCAATTGAAACATTTCCGCTCGGTGCTCACTGCTCCTTGTCCCTCCCTCGTCGGTGGCCTTCCCGATCCGACGGTCGAAGGGCCTGCTGTTCGGTGACGTATTGGTGGTCTACCGGACCCATCCGACGCACAGTGGGCTATTTACTCCAAAACGTGGCCAAAAATCAAAACTTTCTTTGATTTATACGAAACTAGGTATCTCGGGGTTTTCGAGGTCGCTGATTACGAATCTAAAATCAAAATCGCAAAAAAAGTAAAATGGCGGCTGTAAAATGGAGATTGAACCTATGAAAACTGTCAGAATGGGACAAAACTTGATATTTTGGGGTTCCTGAAGTTGTTAATTATGAATCTGGAATTAAAAGAACAGCAAACAAAATGGCGGAACCAATATGGCGGATGTACGTAGGACGAAAGTATTAAATACAGCTGAAACTCGATATCCCAAGAGTTTTTATCTTGTTAAATGTGAATCTAACATCAAATTATATAAAAAACACAAGTAGCTGATAATTATTAAATTATAGAAGAAGAAATTCTTTTTGTATAAAATTATTAATTCAACATCTGAATAGTCAGAATCGTCATCTGTTGTATGTACATTTTCTGTCATATTAATAGTTAATAGCTGTATAGCATCTTCAGATAATTCTTTTGGTTTTTTTTGTGGCAATTTTCTGATGCTACTAATGTATGGATCCGATGCAAGTTGTAGTCGGCAAAAAACATCTTCTAAATTTTTTCTCCGGGAACTCTTCCGTGCAAAATTTTGACGGAATTTTCTTATATATTTATTTGATGCTTCCTGAGCCTCTTCCGACATTTGGCCGATCGGCAATAGTGCTGCCGATATTATTTGTGGTCCATGAATTAATATCTTGTGCATGGATGTGGGCATATAATACCATGGGTATAACCGCACAAATAATTGCCGGTAATAAATACCAACGAAAATAAATACCTGAGAACCATCAAGAAACACGGTCACTTAAATTAGTTAAGTATACACAATAGAAATGCGTCGTAAAACCCTCCGCCTCCGTGCGAAAGAACAAGCGCGATACCGGTATTTTAACACGATTTTTCAAATATGTTTGATCTGACAAAAACATGTTTTCAATAAAAGTTGATCAGTATTCACTTTTCTACAAATTAGAATACAAAAAATTAAAAAAAAAATCTTTTTTATAAAAAATGATGGTCACTTCAATTTTTTAAAAATTAACATATATTTTTTACTTCATAATATTGTAACTGGTATCGAGACGAATTCGACGACCTACAATAATATTACTTTAAACCTTGGAATAAGGCTACAATAGTTTAGATCACAAAAAGCGGGTTGTCAACTCATAGTGCAGTATTACAAAAATTGCCACCAAAACCACAGTGGCGATTAGGTGAGCCCATTCTTTGTTGATTCTACTAGGTGATAGTTCAAACTAAAGGTGTGTATAAGCCACATGCTTAAAATCGCTTAAAATGATAACTATTTTCCTAGTTTTCCAAAGTTTCCGTAAAATTTTGTTATATTTTACGTATTAGATTATCCATTGTTATTTGCATTTTATATAATATATAAACATGATTTACTTTCTTCCAAGGATACCCTCCATATTGTAAAATAAAAATTAGTTGATTATAACACAAATTTATTCACTTCTGGACACTTTTCTCACTCAACAATTCACTGTGCGTAGCTGCTACCTCAACGATGATTACCTGCAGACTGAATTTCCAGCTCAGGTAGAAGGATCAAGCTTTTTTCACATTAACTATCTTATAGTCCAACTATCATTAAAGATAGTTTTGGAGTAAATAGCCCACACACTGTGCGACGGCGCGACTTTTCCCGACGGCGAAGCTCCCTCCGATAATCGCAGTCTTCCCGCCGACATCTTGACGTTCGTGAAAGCCGTCAGTATTTCGTCCACGGACTCATAATGCTGTACCTTAGCTTGTATTTGCAACTCCCTATTCGGTATACCATCGACGACGTACCTGAGTAATTCTGTTTCCGAAATAGGCACTCGGTTTGCAAAGATTGTCTTATCGTACACGTAATCGTCGAAAGATTCTTCCGCGCCCCACTTTCTTGCTTCGAGCTCTCGTCTCAAACATAAATTAGATCCGGTCGTTGCCCGTACAACCTCTTCAACTCCTTCAAAAACTCGTCGGCGCCTAATTCTATGCAGTCCATTCTTGAGTGATACACTTCAACGCGCGACCCGTCAATCTGCTACACACTAAAGCTTTCGCTTGGTGGTTGTCCAACTCGTACGTCGAGAGGAGTCCTCTCATCTGTTTCTCCCACCGGTCAAAGTCCTTACTGTTTCCACCAAATTCACCCACTATGTCTTTCAACTCTTGCCAATTTTTCACTCTCGTCCGTCCAGATGCGCTTGCGCTTGTTTCCGACCTTGGCGTCTCCCATAACAACGCCAATTCTCTCCTAAGCAACTCGTTCTCCCGTGCGACAACGTCTCGATCTCTTCTCGAACGTCTAATTCGCGGGTAGTTATCTCGTCCACCAGCCCTCTCGTATCGGGTCGGTCTTGAGTCTCGCCGCTCGACCCCGCTACCGGTTCCGTCCACGCATCATCTGTCATGGCTAATTCTTCCACTGTAGCACCAGCAACCAATAACCGTTTTATCAGCTTCGTACCGGTCGATTGAAAATTCTTCGCTTTCAGCTTCTCCTTCAGTTCCGCTACCGTAAGGGAACAACTCATTTTTAACGACACGGTATGCACACTTCACACAAACGTCCGTCACGTAACTTGAGCTTCGCGGAAGACCGACTTGAAATTGCGAAACGGCTGCCTCGATTCCACTTCTGAATTTGTAAGGGATGGCCGAGATTGAAGCGGAGGCAAAATGCAAGATGCCAGTAAGGGTGAATAACTTTATTAATACGTCCTTTTCCGGCGTTGGACCTGACGAGACTGCTCGTTCTTTTCTCGAGTCTCGTTCGCTTGTCGTTTTCGACGTTCGCTTGCCGTTGGCGACGTTCGCTTGTCGTTGGCGACGTTCGCTTGTCGTTGGCGACGAATCGCTTGTCAACAATATGAACATATGAATATACAAACATGAACATATGAATATATACCGGGTAGCGCAACATGAACAACATATACATGAACAATATATACGGCGGCGGACTGTCGGTTTACAGCTTACAACTAGAAATGAAACTTTTGATTCTAGTCGAAAAAGGGTGGTGAGTTGTCATTAAGGGATGCTGCTGAGCAGTTTAAGATTCCAAAAAGCACACTGCATTCTGAAATGAAAAATTCAAGTTCGGTGGATGCTAAGAAAGGACCACCAACTATACTGTCGAAGACAGAAGAAAGATCTTGAAAAAAGGAGCAAGAAAAAAAATTATGGAAGAACATTTGTCAAAATCAGGAAAAAGAGAGAAACAAAATTAAAACAAAACAAGAACAAGAAATCAATAATAATTTGCACGGAAGAAAAAAGATAATTGCACAACAATTTAAAGAGATAAATCTAAAAAAATAAGGTCTAAAGCAATTAATGATAATAAAGATGAAATTAAAGAAGAGAAAACAAAATTATATATATGCACTCAATTAGAGAATATGGAGAAAGAAGTATTGTCTCTTGAAATGCTTGCTTTGCAACAGAAAATGAGAATTAAACAGGACAGGATTTAATATACAATAATAATATTTTCATATGTACATCATTAAAGATTTAATAAAGTTCGATGTTATAGATCAGGCATGGGCAAATTTTTGCTCGATCGGAAGCATTCTCAAGGAATACCCCCACTTCTTCAGGCCGCGCGTCTCGCTCCCCGTGACGGCTGTAGTGCTCGGGGCACTACATATAGTGCCTGTTATAGATTATATGTAAATTCAATTAGTCCCGGTATAGGCTTTACTTCTGTCGAGGTACTAGCTTAGATTGGATTTAATATGTCCAACTATAGGTTTGAATTATTCTTGTTAATACAATTAAAATATTAATCTAAACAATGATTTTGGGATTTTAAATTACTTTACAAAATCTGAAGTTTATGTTACAATTCTTAAAAAATTGTTTTTGTTTATCTAATCTGATAAAATTAAAGGTAGCAAAAAATGCTGTCCAGGCATTTCACCTTACTCTAACTCTTCAATACAAACTATGTAGCTTTCGGGAAAAATTGAATAGTTTTTAATTATGTTATACTTTGTAAATAAGTTTGTTGACATTTTCATATTTTATTATTACAATTAAGTTTTCTTTGTTTACGAAAAATTGTAATGCAATCAAGAAACTTGAAAATTAACTGAATACGTTGATTACAATGGTGCTTACTTATTATCAATAAATCTATTCAAATAAAAGTATCGTTTGTTGAACGTTACTGTTCAAAAGCGGACATTTCATGTGCAACAACCTAATATGTATCTACACCCTGCTGATCGTTTAATTCAATTGGGATTCAAGTTTCTCAATCAATTGTTTTTCCATTCACATCCATAAGATCTATGTATAAATTTCTTTGTTACAGAGGCTTTCAAGAAGATGAATAGCTGGGGAAAGGAATTGGGGGATATGTATTTAATTTGGGTCGGTATGCGCCCCTTCATCTTTCTCTATAAAGCAGAAGCAGTTCAACCATTATTAAGTAGCAGCGTTCACATTGATAAAAGTCTGGAGTATCAATATCTACAACCTTGGCTCGGTACCGGTTTAGTGACTAGTACTGGTAAGCATATGAAACGCATAACTTTATTTTTGGTCTCGTTAGCCCCAGAACTTCAGATGGGCGCACACTAGGATGGTTCTTATTTCGATTTTTCAAATTTTTTGATGGCACCCCCAAATAGAGTTGTTCCAAATAACACGGTCCAACAAATTTCAACTATTTTTTGACGTTTCAATTTTCAATATGCGATTCTTATAGATTTTTGCGCTTGTTCCGTCGTTTTCGGGACAGGATTTGCCGGTGAGGACGACAGGACGATTACGAAAGAACTAGACAACTGTTACACAACACAATCTATTGACGATGAATCTATTTACGCTTTGTACAGCACGCGTGGGCGCGAAATGCACGTTCACGCAGGGTGTGAACTCCCTCGTGGTGGAAATTGCGTCAAGGGATCGCGATTACGAGGGTGCAAGGGTCTGTTACAAATTATAAAAGCGGTGTAATGCAAATGTCTAGGCGCGCTTCGTGGTCTACTCTACTCAACTCAACTCGTCGCGCATCGGTGCGCGGGGGTATATATCACCGCTATCCTGCCGCGGGGAAGGGGTGTCCCGGGGAACGCGTTGCCGAGCGGTTCGGCAGCGACCGGCGAATTCGATTTGAATTCGCCCGGTGCAGGCGACCATCGGGCGCGCGCGTTTGTTTTGGACCACGGCGGTCCTTTCGGTCGCTCGGTCGATGCTCCCGCTTGTTGTCAACGCTGATTCCGAATCTGTCCTTAATTTTTCCCTAGACGCACAGATTTTGAGAAATTTGAGTTTGAAAAAAGACATATTTTTCAACTTTAAACAAATATTGTAATGTTATTATAGAAAATATTGAATTGTTCTTTACAGCAAAAGATTCTGTTTAGATATAGATAAAGATATACATTATGATTGTTTAAACATGTTTAAATATGTTTAACACAAAACCGACCGAGCCTTAAAAGTAACTGGTACATGTTCCCTTATAAAAATGACAAGATTGATTTTATTCAGACTTTCTGCGGTCCCTATTGTAATGCGTGCTCTACTAAAGATATCTATACAATCATTCCTTATGAAATCATTTTTATTATTTCAATAATTGTAAAATAAAAAATCATTCTGACCGGTGGTGGTAAGTTTAGTGTTAAACAATCATTAAAGACGGAGAGACACCACTTTTGCACCAATTTTTGAGGATATTTTTGAATACGCCGCGCCGTATCCCATCGAACGACCGTTCTAGTGGTGAAGCGCCACCGGCAGCAACTCATGTTGGGCGAAGATATCTTGCTTTCTGGTTCGAAAAAAACGATGACGTTGCGAACTTGAAAGGGTGGTTTCTCGAGTAAAAGTTCGATTTTCTGCTGGACTCTTATTTTTTGAGATAAATTCAAAAATATTCTCAAAAATTGGTGCAAAGTGGTGTCACTTCGTCGTTAATGATTGTTTAAACATGTGTGACGGGTCCGTTTCGTCGGTCGGTTCTGGTTCGCGGCGGTATCTCCTCGTGACCGAATAGTTCGCAGAGCCGAGGTTCGATTGAGGGCGAGGAGATCGGTTGGTGCGGGAAGACGTGGTGCGCGGGTCAGAAATAACGACACAAGTTCATAGTTTTAACTAGGAGACGGACGCGGGCTCGTTCATGATAACGAGGTTCGCGGCGTCGGAATGCGTTCGCGGATATGCCGAGTCGCGACATATACTTACTGGCGTTTTACTGGTGCACGGCGGATTCACGGTATTTTTGTGATCTTAGCTTACGCCGCGATCTCTCTGCCACGGGTCGGGATTTTCGGATCCGCGACGTCGATGGCTCACCGACGTCGAGATCGCCCGGGCGGTTCACCGGCGACGTGAAGGATGCTGCCCCCTCAAACCGACTCCGGATGCTATCGGAGTTTCTCGGGGTGCTGCCCAAGAGCTTGCCGGGATGCTGCTCGGACTTTCAAAGTGGGATGCTCTCTGTTTCGGTGACCACCGATGAGAAACCAGGATGCACGACGCAGAGGGGTCCGATGTTGCGGACAAGCTTAGTGTCGAGAGCATGGGAAAATTGGCTACGGCTAGTGAATCGGATTGTACTTACTGAGAGAAGTATCTTCAGGACGGTGTTCCTGGGAGGAGGCCCAGGCGGGAAAGGAAAGCCTGGGAGGATGCCCAGGCGGAATAAGAAACCTGTGCCATGTCCGCAGCGACTTTTATAGTGCTCGTTTAGGACGAGGGATCGTAGTGGGGAAAGGTGCTTGACGGAAGTTCCGGTGACGTCGCGTATCCGTTTCGGAAAGATTCGGCATCCGGTTCCCGCCAAATGTGTTTCTAGGCCAGGGGGGGGGGGGGGGCAGCGCGGTGGCGTCGGTTTCGGCGCGATGGTTTCTAGACGAGAGGGCAGCGCGGTGGAATCGATTTCGGCGCGGTGGCGGGTGCCCGGCGGGTTTGCTCGACGACGCGGTTCGGCATCATTCGGTTTCAGTCGGCGGAGTTCGGCGGGTGTCTGCTAGTGACAGGCCTGTACGGTACAGGACTGTTACACATGTTTAAACAATCATATATTAATATTGGATATCACTGTATCCGGGAATGTCAACAGAATCTTTTGCTGTAAAGAACAATTCAATATCTTTTATAATAACATCACAATATTTGTTTAAATTTGAAAAATATGTCTTTTTCCAAACTCAAATTTCTCAAAAACTGTGCATCTAGGAGAAAAATTAAGGGCAGATTCGGAATCAGCGCGAATAACTCTATAAGAATCGCATAGTGAGAATCGAAACGTTTTTTGGCTGTTGTATAGTACAATGAAACAAAAATCTGTGCATAGTTTGAATGCCCACAGATAACGGGAAAACATGCCCCAAATGGATTAAACATTAAAATAATTAATTTAATGGTAATAAAATCGTTTTTCTCGAATATCTTCTAAACTATTTACCGAGTCGAAAAACATGTTAAACAAAACCTGTAGACCTGGACAGGCTGCATCTTTTATGTCGTATTACTTTTTTCGTAAAACGTTTTCGAAAAAATTGAGAAAAACGTTGGAACAAAATCCAGAAATGTTTTCTGACATTTGAAAACTGACGTGTGGTTTCATTATCTTCTATCAATAAACATTAGCGAAAACTAATAGGCTAATATACATAGGCTAAGATAAAAAACGTGGTAAATAGGCTGGATAGACCGCGCCGACCAACGCGATAACGCATTGCTTGCCTCGCTCGGCCAATTCAGGGACACGTCAAACGGATTTGCTCATATTTACTTAAGGGAGTAGACTCCTTTTTCTAGAATTGCAAGGGTGCGGGATTCGCGTTCTCATTTCTCGATAATACAAAAATGGTGTTTTTCAGTAGTCAAAAACGATAGATAAAAGATCGAAAGGGCGCTATCGCTAATGTTTAACATGTTTTTCGACCCGTGTTCCGTCGTTTTCGCGACTGGGATTGCCGGTGAGGACGATGGGACGGTTACGAAAGAATTAGACACAACGTTTTCACAAACACGACTATTTACACGTATATTCACAGAAACTATTTACAATATATATATAATTCGCGCAAGTGCGGAATGCACGTTCACGGTCAACTACGTTGACGTCAACTCGTTCGTAGCGGTAATGGCGTCAAGGGATCGCGATTACGGATTGCGAAAAGTCGTTGATAAAGGCGGTGTAACGCGAGTGTCTAAGTATGCTTTGTAAGTTTGAACATTAAGTATGTTCTGCTCCAATTTCGGTTCAACTCATCGCGCATCAACGCCTTCTACTCATCGAGAAGAGAAAAAGTTTGAAAGGAGCCATATGTCGCAAACAAATAGTTATGGAGATATAAGCTGTTAAAGTTTTTGCAAAATTTGATTGTGTGGAATTATACGTATAGACAAAAGTCTACTACTACAGTCCACACGTCCGTCTCGATGAGATAGAACATGATCGTGTGCGTGCCAGACGAGACAAACAAAATTTAAAGGGACATTCGTCGCTAGACCGTACCCAGTCACCTGCTCCGAAGCATGCATACGATCATGTTTCGTCTCATTGACACGGACGTGTGGAGTGTAGTAGTAGACTTTTGTGTATACGTATAATTCCACACAATCAAATTTTGCAAAAACTTTGTTACGAGCTAGGGCCGCGAGCAGCACGAGTGGTCGGCGAAGGGTTATTGCCCTAGGAATATGGTCTCAATTTGTTAGTTAAGGTAGGCGGACGAATCCAATGCGAAATTGGGGAGCCGCTAGGATTATAGACAGCGAGGACGAACCTGATGCGAAATCAGGGAGCCTCTAGGAATGGAGTCAAGCGCAGACGAACCTGATGCGAAATCAGGGAGCTGCTAGGAGGGTGAAACTTCGTAAACGAACCCAATACGAAATTGGGGAGTCACTAGGAGCGACGCGCAGACGAACCCGGTGCGAAACCGGGCAGGCTAGGAGGTTGTAGAACGGCGCGGACGAACCCAATGCGAGATTGGGGAGCCATTAGGTTGGAGAAATCACAGTTTCGATGATTGGAAATTCGCGGACGAACCTGATGCGAAATCAGGGAGTCGCTAGGATAGTTAATGGGCCTCGTAACTAGTATAATCTAATTGATACAATCCGAGCGGTTAGATTGTATCGTGTGGGAACGTTCAATTACTCGATTAGGATTGTAGAACAATAATTGTGGGTTTAGTAATTTGTACGAATTTATCAATGAATACAAATATATTCTAATTAAAGAGAGTGTGTTACATTTGTATAAATGTCGCGATTGGATAAGATTGAATTGATAGAAAGTATTACCCAAGATGCACGGTTTTGACGCACTGGCAATGCGTGGGTTCTCGGAACAACTTTAGAAATGCCTAATAGATTTTATACTGGACTCGCGGAATCTATACGGTTAACGTTGATGCGAAGGGGAACTTTAGCCCGACCTTACTGGAAGTTGACTCTACGAGATACAGCACGACGCGACACGATTCGTGACTACAGAAGTACTAGCCCACAAGAGTAAAAATGTAAGGGTTTATATACCCCTAGAATGAATGGGATGGTCTGTTCATAATCTGCATCGCGATGGGCCAGACTCTCGTTTTTTGTCATTTCCAATTAAATCGGGCCAGAGCTCGGTCTTCGTTGAAAGGGTCGACTATGATACGAAAGGTTATCTAGGACGCTTCCTGCCAGAGACGCTCTTGAAGAGATTCCCGTGAGAAAGTCGAACGGAATCTGTTCTCCAACCGTCACAACTTTAACAGCTTATATCTAAATAACTATTTGTTTTCGACATATGGCTCCTTTCAAACTTTTTCTCTTCTCGATGAGTAGCAGGCGTTGATGTAAGAAAAAACTTTAACTACAATTTTCTTTGTTATAAATTATTTTGCGGCAAGTTTCTCTTACAAATGTCCACTGTTCCAGAGGTGTAGATTCACCCCTAGGACGGATGATCATTACTTTTTATACATCCTGTACATGGGGTGGAAAACTAATAGTTACTAAAATATTATAATATTGTTATAAAAACAATTTAGATTCCAATTTTTTTGAAATTATACGTGAAACATATCATAAACAACCTGTTCAAGAGAACTTTGAAGATTTTCCATTTGGCAACTTTTTATTAGCCTGGGATGCGTTTGTAGTAGGAAGACTGTCTTTTCTAGACCAGGGTGGTTCCCTCCCTTCCCCCCATTGGGATTGGGGACCCCGATGGTCATACCCCCCCGCGGGGTCATTGCCCCCCAGGGTCATACCCCCCCCCCCCCGCGGGGTCATTGACCCCCAGGGTAACCCCCCTCCCCCGCGGGGAAGGGTGCGAGAGGGGGGTATAGCACGAGCTCGTTCGTTGACGAGGGGAGGGGGGTATAGCGCGAGCCCGTTTGTTGGCGAGGGGAAGAGTGGGGGAGGGGGATGGTATTTCTTAATTATCCCCCCCAAGGCCATACCACCGCGACATCCCCCCCCGTCGTGACGTCACGGAAGTGACTTCCGTTGGTTCGCAGAATGTGACGTCAGGGAAGTGACGTCACAAGCGGTGCGAATGTGTGACACTTTGTCGACCTAACCGACAATAGCGTTTCTCTCTTACCCCCACCACCCAGGAACCCCCTCCACTTCCGCGACGTCCATTTTGGTATATATCGCAAAGAATAACTCTCACAGCGGCGATATGCATAAACACGTGCAAAAATTGCAGCGTCGGCATTTAAGACGCTATTCGGTTGACATTTTTGTAAATGTTTCGAGACATGGATCAGCATTTTTTTCGTTTAAGACGCTATTTGGTTGAAATATGATACCCCTTATCAACGAACAGGAATCTCGGGACAGGAAGTCACGTATAAAATGCCGGAATCTTTTTGATTTTATTTTATTAGCCTGATTACATCTAGCCTGAAACCAACCATTCGATGTAGGAAGTGACATTAGAGAACTGCAGTGATAGCATTTTCTGAGGCACGCGCATGCTAAAACACGTGCATACAAAGACGCGAGTGAATGAGACACTGAAAATATTAGTGACGGTTTCTAGACTACGTTTTTGCTGAGTCAACTGTTTTGGGGAGGCTATATATGATATTTTTTATGAAATAGTATACTCCTTTGATCCATACAAATTGTTTACATCGAAATACATCAAGTATGATGATGGTTCCGATGGATTATACGACTGCATGTACTTATTATTGGCTTCCGTATGTCCGCTGAAACATTGGCTCAAACCGCCGCGTATACCACGTTCGATAAACATAACCATATAGATATCAGTTAATAATTCAAACCTAATTTTTGTATGTTTTAGCATAGCATCCCACGTGAAACCAAGCAAAGTAATAATAAAGTAATAATAAAGTAATAATATGCTGGATCTAAACCGTAGCTCTTAATGCAAGTTTTACGAAAATTTTCAAAAACATTGGCCAATAACAAAACATCAGTTTTCAAGTACAGGTCGCTGTATTCACCCAAGGTTTTTAGCTAACCCTAACCTAACCCAGACTTACCCAGATCATAAACCAGTGATAACTTACCATGAACAACTATAACTTCGCTTCCTCCACTCCAGCTCATAACAGTAAGAAGCAGTACAACGTACAGGATGTATAAAAATTATATGTCGCGGTCACATCAATAGCACGAAGCATGCTTCGAATATTACAGTAGCGAACCATTGTGTGCGTTTATGTACGTTAGTAATCCAACTGTACACCTGCTATCTATTCACTTTGGAAACGTACGAAAATAAACACATTTTAACAGTGAAATTATTCTAGAAGTTAAATAGAACTTTAACATCGTTTTTTAAAAGAACATTTGACTTGAGAACCATGGTTCCTTTGAGACTCTTGTTCCTCGCGATGAGTACTACACGCTGCAATAGGACAAAATTTTGACCTTGATTATCAAGGTCAAGGTCAATTTTCGGTCCATTTGTTTAACAGATCTTCACCGATCCAAAGGTGTAGAATCCCGATATGGTGGCCGTGATATATAATTTTTATACACCCTGTATGTACAGGATGTATAAAAAGTAATGGTCATCCAGATTATGAACAGACCACCCCATTCATTCTAGGAGTATATAAACCCTTACATTTTTACTCTTGTGGGCTAATACTTCTGTAGTCATGAATCGTGTCGCGTCGTGCTGTATCTCGTAGAGTCAACTTCCAGTGAGATCGGGCTAAAGTTCCCCTTCGTATCAACGTTAACCGCGAGTCCGATATAAAATCTATTAGGCATTTCTAAAGTTGTTCAGAGACCCCTGCATTGCCAGTGCGTCAAATCCGTGCATCGTAGGTAATACTTTCTTTCAATTCAATCTTATCCAATCGCGACATTTATACAAATGTAACACACTCTCTTTAATTAGAATATATTTGTGTTCAATTCACAATTACACAATTGTGTGTAATTCGTACAAATTACTAAACCCGCAATTATTGTTCCACAATCCTAATCGAGTAATTGAACGTTCCTACACGATACAATCTAACCGCTCGGATTGTATCAATTAGATTATACTAGTTACGAGGCCCACTAACTATCCTAGCGACACCCTGATTTCGCATCAGGTTCGTCCGCGACTTTCCAATCATCCAAACTGAGATTTCTCCAACCTAGTGGCTCCCCAATCTCGCATTGGGTTCTACAATCTGCTAGCAGCTGCCCGGTTTCGCACCGGGTTCGTCTGCGCGTCGCTCCTAGTGACTCCCCAATTTCGCATTGGGTTCGTCCGCCTACCTTAACTAACAAATTGAGACCATATTCCTAGGGTAATAACCCTTCGCCGACCACTCGTGCTGCTCGCGGCCCTAGCTCGTAACAAAGTTTTTGCAAAATTTGATTGTGTGGAATTATACGTATACACAAAAGTCTACTACTACACTCCACACGTCCGTGTCAATGAGACGAAACATGATCGTGTGCTTCGGAGCAGATGACTGGATACGAGTCTAGCGACGGATGTCCCTTTAAATTTTGTTTGTCTCGTCTGGCGCACACGATCATGTTCTATCTCATCGAAACGGACGTATGGACTGTAGTAGTAGGCTTTTGTCTATACGTATAATTCCACACAATCAAATTTTGCAAAAACTTTAACAGCTTATATCTCCATAACTATTTGTTTGCGACATTTGGCCCCTTTCAAACTTTTTCTCTTCTTGATGAGTAGAAGGCGTTGATGTAAAAAAAACTAACAACAATTTTCTTTATTATAAACAATTTTGCGGCAAGTTTCTCTTATAAATGTCCACTGTTCCAGAGGTGTAGATTCATCCCTAGGGCGGATGACCATTACTTTTTATATACCCTGTACATATAATAGCAGTACAATCAGTAAGAAACTGATGATGGAGCAGTAGACTGTGGATGTTTATGAAATTTTTAATTTTTCTAGACGAATTTTAAGAAAGAGGAATAAAATAGAATGTTATTTCCAACGGTAGTAGCCTTTGCAGATCTCAACAAAATAAAAATTGTACTAAATTCTATTGAATTTATTATTCTACCTTTTTTTGAACATATTCAGATGCCATGAATGTATAAAGATCCGCAGTCTAGTTATCAGTTTGAGTGGAGGAACCCAAGTTGTTTCATATGGTAAGTTGTGACTGGTTCATGATCTGGGTTAGTCTGGGTTAGGTTAAGGATTTTTCTTAATCTATACTGGCGCTCCTTTCTTGTATACCGTTACTGGCTGCGGACTGTGGCTCCGCATACCATGTTTCATACAAATAGGAAAGCACAATATTATATTCATTGTTTAAATTAAATAATCAAGATATAAATGTATAATCAAAGTATGTTTATTGTTTATTTTATGAAAATTATGGGTCCCCTGGCGCTACATAAGGGCCTACGCTATTTCAAAATTGAGCGCGGAACGGCCAAGCTGATTTCCTCACGAAAATCCGCTAACATTCTCCAGCTATACTTGGGTCGTAAAGCAAAAAATTCGATAAGAAGGCAGTATGAGAACTTCTAAAAAAACAGACATCACCTAAATCGACCATAGCGTAAATCCAGACTGAAATTGGTGTTGGCGACGAAAAAACTGCAATTGTTACTGGCTGCGGATTCACACTTCGCAATCTATTGTAGCAACCACAAAAACGCCCGTACACACTGCTAATTTGGTACAGATAATTTGTATACTTCCCTCGAAGAATACCTAGACGGAAAGGGCCGTAAAGTTCCCCCACTCTCTGTAAATTAAAAACAAAATACGCTGCGGACTGTGAGTCCGCGCACCAGTTACGGAAGGTTAACACAGTTCTGTTTATAAGACCTTGGCTCTTCTTAAGAAAGTGGAACTCAAAAATTTTTAAGATTTCAAAATATATAATACAAGTATATGTACATGTATATGTAGAATCTCCGACAGGAAAATCTGCAATTGAGAAAAAATAAGTTCCGCAAGTTAAAAAAAAACATTTTTGGCTAATGTCAATTGATAAAAAATAATGAAACCACACTTCAATTTTCAAATTTTCAAAAGTAATAATCTGGGTTAAGTTTGGTTTATGAAAATATGATAATAGTAGACTGCTAAAAAATAAAAATGAATTCAATAAATACAATTTGGGTCAACTCTCTTTTACTAATTTCTGTTACTAATTTTTTGGATCGGGATTAGGTACGTGCGGAGTGGCAAGGGCCAGCTGTTAGGCCGACAATGTATTCAGAAATCTATCTTCTCAAACATTTTCCAAGGTATCTCCTTTACGTTAGCGATATTACCGTGTCCCTGTGCTGTCACTTAACGGCTCTGCTCAGTAAGCGGTGCGCGACCGCCATTACACACCAACATGGCGGTGCAGTTATCCGTCAAGAACACTGCAAATTGCTCAACTTTAAGCAACCATAATTTTTGAACCATTGATCCTGCAGTATCGAAACTTCGATGTCTCAGATCTCCTTGTTCAAATCTACTGGATTACATACCAAATAGACAAAAATTATTTATAGGAGAAAGTCAATAATTTCTGGTTCGGTAAGAAAAAGTTTACCCATAAAGGTTTTTAACGATTATCTCGTAAACTAAATCCGACCGCCAAAAAGTGTAAAGAGAAATGTGGTTCAGGATGATGGTCTTGACATAATATCCAAAGCTCATCGAAATCGGAGAGGACCCACAGCATCGACAAACTCTTGTTCGTTGCGACGTGACGTCGCGGCGGCGTACCAACGTTCGGCTGTCGGCGCGTCGGCCGACTTTGCCAACACGCGTCTAGGTCGCGCTCTGATTGGTCCGTGTTTTTCGTTAATAACTTCTAAATAAAGCCGTAGCGACCATTTCTGCAAAGGAAAATGTCACTTCAAATAATCTCAGGAACCTCCCATTTCCGATGTTGAAGGAATTTTGGGACAACCTGTATAATACGTTCTATCTCCTAATATGGTCAATCTCAGTACAACTTGAAACGATTCTTGGGTTCATAACTTTTTAATAAAAAACGAGCGACTGCTAAACACTCAAGATGGTGTTAAGTCTGGATTAGATTTGGTTAGATTGCGGCGGCTTCTTGCCCCGGCCGGAGCGGGGACCTTAGAGTCTCCTGCTCCGAGCGGGGCACGAACACGCAGGTAGCTCGCGGGTGAATCGAGCTGGGGCTCGGAAAGCCCATTCTGGCGGCTCCAGGGAAGAGGACACCGGGCGGGTCTCTCCGCGCGGGGTCCAGTTAGCTTAGGATTGCGGGGGAGGTTAACCCCTCCTCCGGGATAGCATGAAAGTGAGGGGTGTCCTGTTGAGTTCTCGCGAGATCCAGGCACCTCCTCCATAGCTTAGGGAGTGTGTGGTTTTAAGGGTATATTCTGGTATGGCGGGCGCGAAACGAAGCGAAGGCTCCCCCAGGGGAGTATGCGTAGTGTATTTCCACACATAAAAAAGATTTGGTTAGATTACCAGACCTAACCCAGACCTAACACCCTCTTGAGGCCGTCGAATTCCAGAGAATGTCTTCGACAACATATGTCAAATCCAAAATCACATTGATATAGATACTGGCAAATTGCATTATGGTAGCATCGGTATATTTTTGTTCATAACTTGTTTATAAAAAACGAGCGATGGCTACAAGATCTTAGGGGTTACTTACTTTTAGTCTTCAATTCTTAAAATAACAGCTATATTTTTAAAACTTCTGTTGTTTATAACTTTTTAATAAACAACGAGCGTCGGCTAGAACCTCTCGGGGTTATTAAGAAAGATGACCTTGACAACATATGTCAACATATGTCAAGGCGACCGAGGCAGTTCGAGCTTCTGGGCCTCTCGCGGGGTATGCCCCCCAGTGGAAAGGGTAGGCGGACTGACATTGAACGGCCACCTCCGTCGGACTTAGAATGGGACTTTACTGTATTCCAACAACGGTTGTGTGATTGACACGTAGCAAATTCCTGGCTTGTTTTTAACACGTTTAGTAATTCATTTTGATTCATTAAATGTACCTTTAATCCACCAAAAATAAAATCTACCAATTTTAGAAAAATTTTAGCTAAATACATAGAAACTCAAATGTATAAAACAGATCACTAAAAAATTGTAATAAATAAAACAATAGTTTATACAATTTAAAAATCGTATGAAATATAGAAGGTAACATTTTGTTTCAGGAGAAAAGTGGCATTCTCGAAGAAAGTTATTAACACCAACGTTTCACAGTGGACTTTTAGAGGTATACTTGAAGACAGCAACCAAAGAAACTGGAATATTAATTTCCTGTCTAAGAAAAGAAGTCAGCAAATCGTCTTTCGATATTTTTCCATATGCGAAACGAGCAACGTTAGACATAATATGCGGTAAGTGAAATCAAAATTTAACAATACTGTTTTGTCCGCGATAGATTCTTGACTTTTTGGTCTTTGTGAAATTTGCACCGGGTGTGCCAACTAAAGACAAGGTTCGTGTTGAGGGATCACCTTCCAACTTACAAGAAACGAAAACAAGCAAGAGTACTATTAACGACTATATTCACACTATGTAGAGGAGTTGAGAGCGGGAGTGTTACTATTACTATTAGGTGTGAACTAAGTCGATTCTAAAGACTATCTAAACGGAGTCCAGGTTGCAATCTGACTGGAGGACCGAGAGTTAGCAAACTCAACACCTCGATCCTCCTTACCTCTACAGGGTTTCATCCCTATTTTTTTAGCGATTTGGGGGTGGGTGGAACTAAAACTAGGTACTTGAAGCGGGCCCAAGGATTCGTCAAGGCCACACATGTGACGACCAAACCTTGGGGTTTTCCAGCCATCTGGAAACTACAATATTTTAGGCGTTTTATGGCAAGGGTACCCAGGTACATTGAGAGTATCCAGGTACGGACGACAATGCCATGAAACTAAGTGGCGATGACAGGCCCTTTTTTTCTTTGTTCTTGTACGTCGCTTCTTGAACTGCTAGGTTATTAAGCGATGACAGGCCCAGTGCCGTAGCCAAACTACGAAAAGTCACGTATCGGGCCCAATGCACAATAGTGATGTCCCTGCCATAAAAAGTCGCCAAACGCAAGCCTCTACAAATACATCAAGTAAAAAAATTGGTTATCATTTACAAAGAAGCACTCCCCTTCGATTTTGATGAAATTTAAATATTATGCAGCTACACATTTTGAACTATTCTTTCCTATTCATGTAATAGGGGGTCTCTTCTATGGTTTTCGAGATACAGTAAATTCTCTATAGACGCGAAAATTTCTACACGATAGATGCGACAAAGAATATCCCCCCCAACTTAGTAATCTGATCTCGCTCGGTATATCGGTGTGAACCAGAGTTGGGCAAATCTTATTTCGAATAAAATAAAGACCCAGGATTTATAACGATTTCGTCCGCCGAGAAATTATTCGTAGTTAGCGACTAACGCTTTATTCGTTATTCGTTAGTCACGAATAAATCTCGGGACTTTTATTCGTTATTCGTTATTCGTTATTCTAAATGCAGCGAATAAAGGCACACGGCGTCGCCAGCAGCCTTTATCTTTATGGATAGGAACCCGACGCCGACACTCGAGGCCCTGAGGCTGAGGCTTCTCGAGACGCGATGTCATTCGATACTATTCGCTCGCTGGCCTATTCGAATAAATGTTTATTCGCTGGGTTATTCGAATAAAAGTTCATCCGAATGAACAATTCGAATAAAAATTTATTCGTTATTTCTCGATCTTTTCCTCGAATAAAATTTTATTCGCAATTTTTATTCGCTGGGTTATCGGAATGAAATTTCATCGAATAACGCCCAACTCTGGTGTGAATCACTACTAACGCGACGCGGAGAATCGCAATCGCGGGCACAGTTCAAAGGTCCGTGCGTCATCGCAATGTAATAGCGAAATATAATCTCTTTTAGTATCACTTATTTTTTATGAAACTTTCACGTGGTGAATTTGTGGCATTTTTCTGGTTAAAATAAGATCAAACACGATATAATTTCAACTGTATTTAGTGGTTTAATTGACGCGGCACAATCGAGGAAAGAAAAAAAAGTAACGTATAGTTGCCGAACTGACACTCTACTTTGCCGCGAATGAATTAAAAGCAAGGGTAATTCGCGAATAGATATATCCTATGACTAATAAGGCGAGGTGAAGCGAAATGAGATGTGCTCGTGGCTAAAGACAACTTTTTTATTAGCATTGTTACAGTGGCTCATCGGGCATATATACTGGGTCTTATCGGCACATCGTGGGAGGTATCGCTCGGGTCTTCATGTGAATTGTCTTATCGATTGGTTTTCTTATCGGCGTATCGTGAGGATATCGGTTCAGGTATCGGTTCAGGTGTCGGTTCAGGTGTCGGTTGAGGTGTCGGTTATGTTTTGGATGTTTTATACTTATCGCATGGTTACAGCAGCGACGATTTTGGGTATATTGTTTCGGGGGAAGGAAACTTTCTCCATGCTCTAGAGGCATGGAGAATTCCTCCCCTCGTTTTAACGGTTTTTCCAGTCGTCACCAATCCTCCCACCAAAAGGATTTTTACCAGATCAGAAAGCTCGTGACTGAGTACGCATTGCTCCCGAGTAGTCTTTGCCGCGTTATTATCTGTGTACCTTGCGAGGACTTGAGATTAGTTAACGCTTGTAGTTTTAGCTTTCCGTTAGCATTGTTGTGTATCATATCTCGTTTTTTTTGTTTTTGTTATTGTTATTTGTTATTGTTTTAATAAATTTATTTTTGTTTGTTAAATCGCATCACCATAGACTCACCTATTACCGTTCATACCTAAAGCCTTTTAAAACGTGGTATCATTTTCGGGGACACATCCGGCGAATTATCAAAATTCTTTACCATAACTTTATCACCCACTTTATATTTCCTCGCAGCCTTATGTGTAGTATCATAAATTCGTTTGAGGATTTATTGGGAATACAAATAAGTCTCCGCCGTTTTTCATCTTAAATTGGGCATTTATTGCGAAAAAACGGTACCTTATGTTTTATTCAAAATATTGTCCATCGCTGGCCACTACTTTTTTCCATCTTTCTGACAGCATCCGGATACCGCGTCGGAAGAACGCTTCATTTTTTGACGCTATCCATGAATCGACCCAATTTTTGGTATCTTCATATGATGTGAAGTGCTGCTCAGCTGCAGATTTCTTCAAATTAAAGAAGTAAATCAAAACTTCCCGCAAATGACGTTTATTCGGCTCAAAGATTGACATTTTCGCACGAAAAAATATACGATGCTGATACACAATAGCTAATATTTCGAGGTTATGTTGTAGACAGATGTGCAACCTTACGATATGACGTCTTACATCTGACACTAGCCGCCATAACTTACTGGTTGCGCTATCTGATTTCAAACGGCGGAGACTTATTTGTACACCCAATATAATTTCGCAATCATAGGTAAAATCGTACGATTCATTCTTTCAACCTGACCATTCGCCTGAGGTGACGCAGTTGAAATCTTAATGTGTTGCACATTGCAAGTTCTCATAACTTCTTCGAATTCTCGAGACGTGAAACAGCTACCACGATCTGAAATAATTCGTAACGGTCGACTATAGTGACTAAAGTATGATTTCAAACATTTTATCACCTCTGATCTATTTGTACTTCTCGCCGAATATAGTTTTACATATTTTGTAAACGCATCGATCACTACAAAAATGTATTTTGCTCTATTATGAAATGTTCGTGAACTCGGGGCTAAGTGACCGACATGTAATGTATCGAATGGTGCATCACCTTTTGGTATATTATGTAGTGAGCCTTCCTGTTTCCCTGTAATCGGCGTGTACGCAATACATTTGAAACAGCTTTTTATATGTTGATCGACTTTCGTTTTTATCTCCGGAAATCAATAACTGTTCAAAATATTTCCCATATTTTTTTCAACACCTACATGACCCATCTCATTGTGATATTTATGTATTACGCTCTTTTCTAACACGACGGGAACGTAAAAAAGAATTCGTCCTTGATATTTTCGATATATTAAGCCGTCTCTCATCTCGAAAAATTTATCTTCGGACAATTCTAATTTTTTCCATATCGACATAATTGTAATATCATCGCTTTGACATATTGCAAGGTTTCTGTCAAAAGAATTATCTTCTACAACTGCGATTTGTCAAGTAAGCGCGTCTATGTGCAACATTCGAGAACCTGATCGGTGTTCTAGAGAGTAATCATAATTTTCTAATTCTAACACCCATCTCGCAATTCGAGGATTTGTTTCTTTTTTTTTAACGTTAAACTTAAAGCTTGGCAATCTGTAACAACTTAAAATTTTATACCGAATCAATATGTTCAAAACCGACGTAGTGCATAAATTATTGACAACGTTTTCAAATCGAAGCTGTGATATTTCGATTCTGTTTATGTTGTCCTTTTAGAAAAATAAAACACCGGATGTAACTTCCCATCAGATTTTCTTTGCAATAATATTGCACAGAATCCTGCTGCATTCGCATTGCAATGTAATTCTGTGTCGTCCCGCGGCGAGTATACAGGGTGGGGCACTATAAACAGGTCACCTGAATAACTCGCTTGGTTTTGAAGATAGAAAAAAATGCATCAGACCAAACTTACTTGATATCGAGGCGCTCGTAATCTGATGTCATTAATTTTTTTATAGGTGGAGACGTCAAGGAAATATGAAGGTCAACTCTGTTTTTTTAAATGGAACGGTATGATTTTTTATTTACTTTCTGATAATGTGTTTCAAGACGAATACAATGACCTATTATGAAGGTCATTCAAGGTCACGCAAGGTCAACTGCAATAGAAAATTGTCTGGAAGCACTCTTCAAATACTTTTGTGTCTTCTCTGGCTGTTGGCATACCGCTCTTGTAAGTATTGATAAGGTCACAGAACATAAATAAACATACAATCATATTGTATGCTTATCTGTATCCAGAAATGTTATTAGTAGTTTGAATACCGACTGGAGTACGGCTTCGTAATATTCAATCTGAGTGTTCAATTTCATGAATGCGTTACACAATAGCAGAGAAAGTGGAAATGGTTATCATTTATGATGAATGTCATAGAATTATGAGGAAAGCGGTACGCCTGTATGGTGAAAGATTTGCCGATCGTAATAGTCCTTCACTTTCTGTCTTTGCAAACATTATAAAAAAGTTTCGAGAAACTGGAAATGTGGATAAGAAAAAATGCAATCGAGCCAAAAAAGCAACTGATGATGGAAACACGATAAACATTTTAGCAAGTATAATACAAAATCCACATGTTGGTACGAGGCAACTTGAACGCGAGAGTGGCATCAGTCGACGAAGTATTTTCCGCATACTTAAAGTTAACAAATTTCACCCATTCCACATTTCACTACATCAACAATTAAGTGAAAATGATTTTCAAAAACGTTTACAGTTTTTGCAAATCGCAATACAGCGAATGGGGCCTACGGAAACTGCAAGACGATCAAATGTTCTTGAATAAAATTTTGTTTACGGATGAGGCCAGATTTACAAACCACGGACAAGTTAACTGTCACAACATGCATTACTGGTCAATAGATGTGGACAAGATGTAAAAGTGGACAAGCGGAGACCTTTGATCTGTCAACGTCTGGTGCGACCTTCTTCATAATAAAATAATTGCTCCATATTTCATTGATGGCACGCTAAATAGTCATAAATACGAGAGAATCTTAAAAGATGTTTTGCCAGAATTGTTAGAGAACATTTCACTGGACATGCGACAGTCCATGTAGTTCCAACAAGACGGATGTCCTGCTCATTCAACACGAAATGTTACAGAATTACTGAACAGGACATTTGAAGGTCGTTGGATTGGTCGATCAGGAAGTAATAAATGGCCAGCACGTTTCCCAGACCTGACACCACTAGATTTTTATTTGTTGGTAAAATTGAAGGAACAAGTGTACCGCGAAAAACCAACAACCACAGTTGATATGCAAGAACGTATAAAAAGAGCTTGCTCTGTAATACATACAACTGAAATTTGTCAGGCAGTATCATCAGTATTACAACGATTTAGATTATGTCTCCGTGTTCAAGGTCGTCAGTTTGGACACTTGAAGTAGCAGTGAGTACGTATACAGGGTGTCCCAAAACGATAGCGTTAGCTTGAAATGGGAGGTTCCTTGGGTCATTTGAAGCGACATTTTCCAAAGCAAAAATGGCGTCCGCGGCTTTGTTTAGGAGTTATTAACGAAAAACACGGACCAATCAGAGCGCGAGCTAGACGCACATTGGCACGTTCAGCGCGGCGAGCCGGCAGGCGAGCGTTGGTGGTACGCCGCGATGTCGCAACAAACAAGAGTTTCTCAATTGTCTCCAATTTCGATGAGCTTTGGATATGTTGTCAACACCATGATTCTGAACAACATTTCCTTTTAGACTTTTTTGCCTGTCGGTTTTAGTTTACGAGATATGTAAAACGAGAAACTTTACTTATCAATTCATATGGGTGTTACTGGGTCACTCGGTGACGAACTGCACTCTCGTCTTCAGGTATACGGCAGTATCGAAAGCTAAGGGACGTAGGGCCAGGTCAACGAACTGCACAGCTGGTGATAGATAGTTGGTATACGACAGCCTAAGGCCTAAGGGATGCGCGGTCATGTCAGCGATCCAGACTTTCACTTTCACTTTCGAATCGATAAATAAATCGTATGTTTATTTCACAAAGATGCCTTGAAATTTTTGCACCCTCACGATCATTGTTCTCATTTGTCAACACATATAGTTATGCACTAATAACAATTGCCATATCCCTTGTAATGCTGCACAAATCACAACAATCAGTTAATTCGATCACTAGACTGCGGATTTCCTGCATTTTTAGCAAAAATGAGTATGTGCATTTTAAGACAGTAGAGAGATTAAAATAATTTAAAAACACACAACAATGTATTATTTTCAACTAGTCAAAATGATTACAGTAAGAATCAAATATCTGTCTGGCTCCTGTTCCTTGTAATAGCAGCAGCCAACTTTCATTTTGCATAAAGATCCGCAGTCTAGTGATTAGTTTAAATATCACTATCAAAAACACACCTAATAGCAACTGTAAGCTTTGAATTGACAAGTCTTTGATGGTCTCTCTCCCTGACAAGGAGATGGTCTCTCTACCGCGGCTCGAACAATACTGATTTTCCGCAAGATTTTTCTGAAGAATTTAGGAAGGACATTATGCGTGTCGAAATTCGAAATGCACGCTGTAGCACGTTTACGAAAACGACGGGACGGTTGGACGAAAAACAGGATACGAGAGGGACCGCTAGAATTTATGGCAATCACATGTTTCCTGCAGATTAGTACGCAGAGTCGATGGGTAACCGTTCGAAACGTCGCCTGTCCTTCTTTTAGGAAGTTTCTTAAGGGAGGTACAGGACAATAGGGATGCCACGCTGACCTGGCATTTTTAGCTCTAGCTGAGTAAAAGGACTGATGACGTTTTCAGACGGTTACCCACCGACTCTGCGTACCAATCTGCAGGAAACATGTAATGTCGTATACCAACTATCTATCACCAGCTGTGCAGTTCGTTGACCTGGCCCTACGTCCCTTAGCTTTCGGTAGTGCCGTATACCTGAAGATATCTGTGTAGTTCGTCACCGAGTGACCCAGTAACACCCATATGAATTGACAAATAAAGTTTCTCGCGATTACATATCTCGTAAACTAAAGCCGACAGGCAAAAAGTCTAACGAGAAATATTGTTCAGAATAATGGTCTTGACAACATATCCAAAGCTCATTGAAATCGGACAGAAGCTAGTACATCGGTTCCATGGATTTACAAGTAAAGTTTCTCGCGATTACATATCTCGTAAACTAAAACCGACAGGCAAAAAAGTCTAAAGGGAAATGTTGTTCAGAATCATGGTGTTGACAACATATCCAAAGCTCATCGAAATCGGAGACAATTGAGAAACTCTTGTTTGTTGCGACATCGCGGCGTATCACCAACGCTCGCCTGCCGGCTCGCCGCGCTGAGCGTGCCAACGGACGTCTAGCTCGCGCTCTGATTGGTCCGTATTTTTCGTTAATAACTCCTAAACAAAGCCGCGGACGCCATTTTTGCTTTGGAAAATGTCGCTTCAAATGACGCAAGGGACCTCCCATTTCAAGCTAACGCTATCGTTTTGGGACACCCTGTATAACATGTTACATGTAAATCGTCGTAGTGTTCGAAGAGAGCTTTGAGACACTTTATTTTCTATTGCAGTTGACCTTGCGTGACCTTGAATGACCTTCATAATAGGTCATTGTATTCGTCTTGAAACACACTATCAGAATGTAAATAAAAAACCATACCGTTCTATTAAAAAAAAAAAGAGTTGACCTTCATATCTCCTTGACGTCTCCACATATAAAAAAATTAATGACATCAGATTACGAGAGCCTTGATGTCAAGTAAGTTTGGTCTTCTATCTTCAAAAGCAAGCGAGTTATTCAGATGACCTGTTTATAGTGCCCCACCCTGTATACTTAATATGAGTGCTTCAATTAACCGTCCCTTAATTTCATGAAACCCTCTTTCTTCCGTTCCATTGAACTTGAAATGTACATTTTTGCGAGTCAGATCTTACAATGATTTCACAATAATCGAAAAGTTCTTTACAAATTTTCTAAAGTACGAGCACATTCCCAAGAAACTTTGTACATCTCGTACATTTCGCGGTATTTGAAAATTTTTAACTGCTTCTAGACCTTTATCCGTTGGATGAAACATTCTTACAATTACATTCTTACAATACCCAGATAGCACTCGGATACGTCCATATCGGATCTTCATACGTCCCAGGGACGTCCGAATCACGTCCGTATGTCCGAGATACGTCCCAGAAATGTCCGAATGGGGTCCGTATTACAAAGTGTAACGTACATTGGACGTCCCGTGCGGACCTATCTGGGACGTATCTGGGACATACCTAGAACTATCTGGTACGTATCTGGGACATATCTGGGACATACGGACGTTATTTGGACGTCCCTGGGACGTATAGCTGGACATATTCAGAACGTTAAAAGGACATTTACAGGACGTTTATAGAACATTAAAATTTAATTTTAATTTATTAAATTAAAAATTTCATATATCACAAGCACATACATAGATTAGGTAAACCAGACTATCTACACGAGCTTACAACCAGACTTTATACACGTGCTTCCACGTTGGATGCCAGAACAAAAAGCCGTACGAATCGCTCCTCGTGCGGATGCACGGCTAAAAAACATTTGAAAATCGCGGCGGCGGTGGCCGATCACCAACGACGGTGTCCGAAACGACCACCGATTGCGATGCGATCATAGAGCTATGGCTCTATGACTATTATACACCAGTAATGTTTTAATGACTGAAAATAAATATAAAATTAAAACTTACCTGAAATGGCAGTGACAAGTTTCACCAACACAATCGTGACAAGTGGCTGAAGTTACCGAATCACTCAAACACGCTTTTTATTAATTGGAATATTACAAATATATTTGTAACGTATGCGTGCACAAGGAACACGTGCTAAACTAACCTCACTGAACGTAAACGCACGGTGATGCGACACGACGCGACGCGACGGTCAAGTTGACTCTGAATGTATGGGTGCAGCAATAACTATGTCCACTTTGAATATTGCCATTATTTGTAATAATATGAAAAAATGTTGTATACAAAACTTACACAGTATAGAGAGGGGCATATCGTGACACAAATTTTTTCTGCGTGAGTGGAGGCATAGAGGAGATTTCAAGGTCACCTTGATTTTTTTAAATGGAAAGGTACTACTTTCTGTGTCATGAATCGATAGCCTCTCGAATTCTGAGTAAAAACGTATTTACCTCCATATGTCCTAAATCTAATAGTTGACGAGATATTATCGAAATAATTTTCTTTTTTCTTTGGATAATATCTCGTTAACTATTAGGACATATGAAGGTCAACACTTTTATACGCAGAATTTGTTACTTTATCGATTTATGGTATAAAAAATAGGACATTCCATTTTAAAAAATGAAGGTGGCCTTGACAATACTTTAAAAAAGGAAATTTCGAACTTTTTTCATTGCAATGTGTAGCCAATTGAAAACTGATCAACTTTTGTTTAAAATATTTTTTTGTCAGATTATCGAAAGTACTTGAAAAATCGTGGAAAGTGTTACGTGGGACACCCTGTATATATAAGTATGTATATGTATAAAGATGTTAATAATATTTTATTAATATTAATAATAAATATATATATATTATAATATATAAATATGTCTTATGCATGAGAAGTGAGCATCCTGGTACATACGAAAGTCCTGGGCACGGCTATAAGACTTAAAAAATACACATATA